>VOPJ01001189.1:0-58275 GCA_014673585.1 Semibalanus balanoides
TCGGGTTTGGGCACCCATGATAGTCTCTGATTCCAGTTCAAGTGAATGAACCAAAATCGACCGCATACAAAAATCGTGGTTCTGCTCTGTCCGTCGTCATAATTAAATTTATAACAATAAAACGATTTGGCTAACGTCAAGTTGTTAATCGTTTAATTAGCTATCTAACCATATATAGAGTTTATTGTCTGGGCCAGGGACTATCATGGGCTGGGTGCACCCATGGGTGTCTACTCAACTATTCCAAATGTCTGGGTTGGTGTATGCATTTTTTTGACTTTTCATGGGTACTGGGGTAGGCATGGGTATGACAATTTGTTGGAATAATGTCGCTAAGAGTTTTTTTTCTTTGACAACCAGATGTTTAAGCAGGTAAATATGTTTTTATATATGATATTAGGACACTTAAACAATAGACTTTGGCAATTATATGACAGCAATAAATCGTTGTAAGTAACAGGGCAGTAATATTTTTAAACCATGGCTGATCCTAGGTCTGATCCAATATGATAATGTTGACCGCAAAGTGTTCGATAAGTTTAAATCAGCAGGCAACACACAGGTGCCTAATATTATTTATTGTTAATATTATGAAAGTCAACATGCTAGGGTAATGGTTGCGAATTTTATGAAAATAATTGTCTGCCTTATCTAAATGGGCTCCAATGGATATGGGTATCAATAATATAAATGTGAATGGGTCTTGTCTGGGTCTGAGCTTGGTGTTCATGGGTTTCGGCTGGAGTTGGTTTGGGGTTTGGGCACCCATGATAGTCTCTGGTCTGGGCTAGTTAATAACCTCTTAGGTCACGGAACATCGTCACCTATAGATGGATTATTGTTTATGGGCGATTAGGCATTAGCAACCTCCACCCGATCACGTTTACAAATCAGAAAACATCAAAATTATAAATTTATAATTGTAAATCAAACGACATTTTCCTAGACCAGCTTTGCCTCAGAAATACAAAAAACGTAAGTAATTGTTTTTATCTGAAGAAAAAAGTCAAAAAAGTGAACTTAAGGAATGACGTCATATGCAGGGGTGGTAAAAAGTGCCAACTTACTGGATGAAGTTGGCGCCAAAATATGACCTCCAAGGGCTTGCTCCGTGGCCAAAAATGTTCAAATTGTCATTTTAATTTGTACTTTGGTCATCATTTTGTTAAAGAGATGCATAAACAACACATACTTTTTTTAAATTGGCTGCCAAGATTTTCCTTTTATCGCTTGTTGTGAACCCCCAGATAACAAGTGGCATCCCACAACATAGCCACCAAGCTTCGACCGAGATTCTACCGCCCATTTTTTCTCAGCTCAGAAAATAAATTATCCCCAAAAACGTGTCCTAAAAATTGTCTTAAGGTGGTACTTGATGATGGTGGTAACTCTAAGGTTTGGCAGTTTCCGCTGGGGCCGCCGCCCGGGGGCGGCGCCACTTTCTATGGTTAGTAAGATAGGGGCCGCCGGCGTGTTGTTGAAATGTAATGTTAAGAATAAGTAAAATCATTGAAAAAGCAACAGCATCTGGGCATTTTTTTAACCTAAATCTAAACCTAACCCTAACCTAACCCTAACTAACCTAACCTACCCTAAACCTAACCTAACCAACCTAACCTAACCTAACCTAACCTAACCTAACCTAACCGTAACCTAACCTAACCTAACCTAACCTAGCCTAACCTAACCTAACTCTAACCTAACCTAACTAACCTAACCTAACCCAACCTAACCCCAACCTAACCCAACCTAACCCAACCTACCCAACCTAACCAACCTAACCTAAAACCCAATCCTAACCTAACCTAACCTAACCTAACCCTAAAACCTAATTTAACATGGCTTTTACTTATCCTGAACATTACATTTAAAAACACGCGGGGCCGCCTGTCGGCCCTATCTCATTTTTAACAGCGGCCATTCCTGATTTCAAAGTATCCCAATAATATTGGCAAATTACTTTGCAAACCCTCTGACCAATTGCGAAACTATCACAATTTAGTTGATATATTCGCGATTCTGCATGATGGTCGGTAACTAGAGGTGCCACTTTTCAGTCTTGTGGCTACCCGACCCAACCCACAAACCGCCATTCAACTATCACACTACCCACATGACCATTATAGGCTGCCAGCTACCCGCAAGACCCACAAATACCAATTTGTCATCATTTTGTCTGCCATTTAATAACTCATTTTTAATGCTAAACTGTTTTAAATTGATCTAAGCTCTTGCTCACTTACTGAGATGCCTATATTTGCTCAAGTATCCCAACTCCCATCAAAATCCCTGGTTTTCCCCCATTGTTTTTGCAATTATGCAAATTCTGCTACCCGCCAAACTCCACCACTCATCCAATATTATCGCTTGTGTTACCCGCTACTACCACGTGGGTAGTGAACTACCCACAATGCGTGAGGTTAGCGTGCGGTAGAAAGGGGCACCTCTCAGTGTAGGCGGTCGGGTGCGACTAGTTGTTGTGTATTGCGCATGCGCGGATGATTTGGTCCTCCGATCTCCGGGAGATTACCGAAAATAGTAGTGGTGGCGCCAGCCGGTTATCGGGGCAAAAATGGCATTAGTGTGGCGTGCCTCAAGCTTAGCTCGCGCTTCTTTTGTTTCCGGCAGATTATTAAACTTAAATGTCTGTATGCTACGAATTGTCGTGAGTATATCAGATTCCGGTCGTTAAAAATTGTAGTTAGACTTCATTTTTTTTATCTGGGGTCGGCTATGTTGATTCATCCGGTGATTCCCGACGGTTTGCCGTAGAACGCAACGTGCAACCGCTCCTCTCAATTGTTATCTTTCGTTTGCAGGTCGATTAAGTTAATATTGAGATAGCAATCTGTCAAAAATTGAGCCGATGTATCTTATGCCGCTTGAAAAATTGTCATCTGACTTTGCTTGAATGCATTCGACTCCAATGGTGGCATCCAGAGGGGGAACAAGGTGCCATGGACCCCTTCCCAAATCCACCAAAATGGGCGCAAACTTTTGACCCATTTTTCTGAGATAATAGAAATTTAAGGCAAACTTTCACGAAATAATTTGGTTTTAAGTCAGTTACTGATACATTAAGCGCAAACTAAGTCCGATGAGTTTTTCAGATTTTGTGCGAGACTCTTTGGATTCCCCCCCCCCCACAGACTACCAGAACCAACCGTTTCTAGATCCGCCTATGCTCGACTCAAAGGCGACGCCCCCATCCCCCGCAAAGTTTGGGCCGGGGAGAATTCTGAAGGGTCCATTATTTCCATGCAACACCAAAGACCTAATGATTAAAGTCCGGAAATGTAAGGGGACACGTCCCCCCGTCCCCCTGTGGTGGAGCCCCTGATTGACGTTATCTAAACGATTTGCATAAAACTAGTCAAACAGGATGAGAATCATTATCCTTATTGTGACTTTTTTTCTGTTGGGGGGGTTAGGGGCTTTGCCAATATATGCAATCAGACGCAGCCATACCTTCGACTAGGGGACGAGGTGGGGGGGGGCCACAGCATCCCCAGCAGAGACCCATCGGCAAAACGCCCCGCCCCAAAAATCGCGAAAATTTATACATCCAGATTTAGGCCACTATGTAATATTTGCAAGGCCTTCTACATACATAGTCGCCAAACAGGGATGTCCACAATAAATTGTTTAGTTATGAAGTCGCTGAATCAGAGGGCACGTGTTCCCCTTTTCCCCACCCCACATTTGGCTGCGCCCGAATAAGACGCTATGATTAGCATCGTCAACCAAACTGCCCCGGTGGGCGCGGGGTTAACCAACTTTAACAACCAATTCTTACAAGTCCACTTGGGCTGACTTCACAGTGATTTTGCGCGATTACTTGTCATTGGGGGCCAATTTTCCCACGCCAGATTTGGTTGGCGCCACCCGATGCGTTTTTACCACCCCTGGTCATATGTCTTGTATACTTTGTGAGCCATCAATCCGTCAAAGTAATAAATAACGTTGTTAATTTTTGTTTGAGTTTTGACCATACTCAGTTATTTCACATATGTTTCTTTTTTAACATCTTTTAAAATTTTGATTTTGTTGTGATTGTTTTTTTGGTGTGGTCAAAACCCCAAAAACTTTGAGAAAAAAATGATTGCCATTTGAAAGACACTGTTATTTAATATCTGTGACGTTTTCTGTTGGCAATTTGCTGCAAATCTCTGTTTTCTACGATTTTCTCATTTTGTATTACTTTTCCAAGTGCATTACGTCACTAAAACGTCATTATTTCCCAAACTTTTCGAACAATTCTGATAAAATGTTGATAGTACGCATATTGTCCGCCCCTGTAGCTCAGTCGGGAGAGCGCTGAGCATCTGACCTATCCCGGTAGTGGCAGCCCGGGTTCGAGTCGCTTCGACGCTCGCTATTTGCTCCTGACTGGGATGGCCTGCGGCCAGTGGCGCGGTCGCACTCAAGGCCAGGTGTCGTCAGCGAGCTGGGCGGACCGTGTCCAGGTATGTCGGGCACGTCACAACTTTCGTCTTCCAAATTCTGCCGGACCAACATGAATTGTACGATCGGGTGGTGAGGTCACTGGACCAGCGCAATAAGCTCTGCTTAGCGTGGGTCCTGACCTTCAGAAATTTATCCATACAAAACATTCGGACTAAATTTATAAAAAAATATTGAAAAATCAACTAATAAAAATCAGCACGATCAGCAGCAATTGTAAGCAGTAATGCAAGAAAACCTCAGGGAGGTCGCTATAGGGCGAGGGTTAAGATCAAGGTGCTTCATCATAGTGTTGGTCTACCTGCGGCTGACTTAAAAGTAGTATTAATTGTGAAAAACACAGTATAATGAAGTAGACATGCATTTTAATGGTATCCAGGACTGGTCACTGGCAGATCAAATCTCCCCAAAGCCGTTTTCACGAAAGGAATTCATTTACCGGGTAATTTGGGCGTTTGGGACGTTTGGGGCGATTAGGGCGATTGGGGCCTTTGACTTAAATGGGGAGGGTATTTATATCAAGTATTTTGTATCCAGTACCACGCGCCGCTGATCGTCACATAGTGCATACGCCGGGCGGATTGTTTCTCTACGCATCTGTGTTTGACCCGTGTTTCTGATACATTTTGTTGCCGAGATATAGGTCCGGAGTTGCAACGATGTTTTCTAGATAATTCGTGGAAGGAACAGGGGTTCACGTGCGCACGTGCAGTGCAACCCAGAGTTTGACGTGTACAACATTGCCAGTGGTGTGGTCTCAAACCACATAGCAAATTTCAGCTTAATCGGTCCAGCCGTTTCTCATTTATAGCAGGATAACGTTTTCTGACACCCTGACGCGTCATGTGTCAGGTGCCATGGCTAACCCCGAAATTCAACGTGCGTCGAATCATGTCTGATACAACACGGGAATCGGTGTTTATTCCCATTGCTCCTTGCGAAGAGCGTTTCCAAAATCGAATGCGGGCAATTCTACAGATATATGCTTCTGAAAAACGTTATGGCCGGTCCAGGCCGGCTGGGCAGGCTGGGCCGGGTCGGCCGCTTATATGTGATAAACATCCGGTATTCAGTAAGGACTCGCTCGCGCTTCGCGCTCGCTCGTAATGAGGAATGAGGATAAGTTAAACATCACGCATCTTTTGAGCACTATTAAGGGGTACCTTGCAGAACAGGTCCCGACCATATTTCTGCACCCAGATATCAAAAGCTGCCCGAAATTGTCAAAGGCTGCAGCAATTGTGATGCGTTGGTGCAGCCCTGCCCCGACAAGATCTCGTCGAAACCTGCCACGTTTTGCAGACTGGAACGACGGATAAACCTCATTGGTATTACTGCATCTCCACCGCGTAAAATCTGCGTTACGTTGTGAACTTGAATCGCTCCTAGATCAAAATAGCGTCAGACGCGCCAGTTTTCGTACTCCCATACTGCAGGGACGTATCCAAGGAAGAGGGGGGGTGCACGGGGGTTTAGTGCCCCCTCTTCTTGTGCAAATAAACGTAGGTACACTTGATAAATTTGTATTATCTGACGTCACGATCCTATTCCCCCGGCCAACAGCATATGCCGCTAAGGAGCAAAATATGACTCTATCATCCCTTCCCCACCCTGATACAAATTATAGATATTTGCCTGCCACACTGCTTCCAAATTGCTACCATATACAAGAATCACAAACGAGGCAAAAAATAACATTTCACTTTTCTGCATGCATTTTTTTTTTTTGCAGACAGTACTTGTTTTTCATCAACTATTTCAGGGATTTTGCTTGTGTTAGTTGGGGGAGGGGCTAATTTCTATTGCCACCTCTGTCGGGCGTGGAATGGGGGCAATTTTTCCCCTGCCCCCTCCCTTCTCTGAATACACCAGTGTATCGTATCCGTGCAAAAGTTACGTTGGTTGTAAATCGCTCCAGATAAAAATGCATCAGACGTGCCACTTTCCCATACACTCTACCAACACCAAATCGATACTAAATAGAATACACAGAAACGAGCATATAGAGGTATCACGAACAAGGCACAACATAGTCTGTTTTAGTTTTTAAGACAAAAGTGTTCGCAGTCAGTACCTAATCATTGGTAATTACCAGTTTCATTGCAATTGGGCGATGACTAATTTGTTAATTGCCGCCCGTCCGCCGGAAATGGGCGGGGGGGGGGGCTTTTCAGGGGCGTAGCCAGATTTTTTCGAGCATACCGCATTTTTCCAAACAGGGCATCACGACCCGGGGGCAATCATCTGTGAAGGGGGCATCAACTGATTTTTTTGCAATATATATATAATATATAATATATATAATATATTTATAATATATAATATATATATATATAAAGTAACTATATTATATATATAGTTTATATACAAATTACATATAAAGATAGCTCAAGCGTTATAATCAATGTATAGTTACTTAGACACACCTCAATGCAGTTCTAACAAAGAATCATTTTTCTGTTGACCACTTTAAGATTTCCGCATTGTAATTCGTGGCGGGAAGTGTTAATGCGTTAGTCCTTAAAGGGACTATAAACTTGGAAAGTATGTAGAATGATGGAAAGAATGCCTGATAGGTCCTGGCAATTCAATTTTTGCGAAAAAGTCAGAATTGTTGTAATTTTGAAAAATAGTAATATGTTACATGTCCACGTCACACCAATCTTGCGTCACCAAAGCGAGTTGTCCTCACAAGGAGGCATGCGACGCGCCAACTTGCGCCCGCCCGTGACCAGCTTGCGTGCGGCACCGCACGATGGGTCACCGGTACGTGAAACGCGACTGCCTGGTCGAGAGCTCGCTCGCGCCGGGTAGGACGTGGGGCACGCATGACTGAACCACTCGAGTTTTTGCGGTATAGTAGCTACGCGCCTGGCCGCTTTAGCCCCTGTCGCCTGGATCCGCCAGAAGGCCTGGTGGGTGCTGCCACATGTGACCGGACGACTTGATACCGGTGCCAGCTTACTTATGAGCGATGGCGGTGGCGGTGCCGGCTCCTGTTTTTGGATAACTTTTTGCGTCTCGTATTTGCACCGATGCCTCGTGACACAAGACTCGTGGTGATTTCACTTCTGGTGCTACCATAAGCACTCTTTTTCAGTGTCTGCTGATTGAGTTACCACACTAGAAGACTTGTCATCACCATGCTCCGTGCGCCTCATTTCTCTTTCTACCCTGTCGTCACTTCCAATCACTTCCGCGTGACGTCACTCCCGGGCGACGTCACTCCTGGGCGACGTCACTCCCGCGTGACATCACTCCCGCGTGACATCACTCCCGTGTGACGTCACTCCCGCGTGACGTCACTCCCGGGTGACGTCACATTTATTCTGTCTCCTGCTGCCAGCATAACCCGTGAACAATTATCTTGCTCTCTGTCCGTGGGACGACCCAAGGCAGATTACGGCTGCCTTTGGACCCCGGCGGCGTCTTCCTGCATCGTGAGCCGTTTTCACGAATGGCTTTATTTACAAGGTAATTGGGGCAACTGGGGCGTTTGGGGGGGGGCGATTTGGTTGATTGTGGCGTTTAGTTTAGATGGAGGGTCTGTGGCCAGTGTTAGATAAAAAACACCGATACAAAATATCAAACACGGTGTCACGTGACACGGTGTTTGGTCAAAAATGTCCCTAATTAAAAAAATGCTGCAACCCCCCTCCCCCTCCCACTTAAACCAAACGCCTCAATCGCCCCAATCGCCCTACAAACGTGCCAACCGCCCCCAATCGCCCCAACCACCTCCCAACGCCACAACCGCCCCAATTACCTGGTAAATAAAGACCTTTGTGAAAACAGCTGTTACGAGCTCACTGCGCCGCGGAACGACACAACAGGGCTGATTACACCCACCTTCTAGTGTGTGACGCCGGCGTTATCTTGCTGCATCGTTTTGAGTTATGTGTGTCCGCGGTATGTGTGTCCGTGGGGCGACACAGGGCGGGTCTGACCTGCCTCAACAGTGTGTCGCGGTATGTGTTGTCCGCGGGGGCGACCAGGGCGGTCTGACCTGCCCAACAGTTGTCCGCGGTTAATGTGTGTCCGCGGGGTGACACAGGCGGGTCTGACTGCCCCACAGTGTGTGAGTTATGTGTGTCCGCGGTATGTGTGTCCGTGGGGCGACACAGGGCGGGTCTGACCTGCCTCACAGTGTGTAAGTTATGTGTGTCCGTGGGGCGACACAGGGCCGGTCTGACCTGCCTCACAGTGTGTCCGCGGTATGTGTGTCCGCGGGGCGACACAGGGCGGGTCTGACCTGCCTCACAGTGTGTGAGTTATGTGTGTCCGTGGGGGGGACACGGCGGGTCTGACCTGCACCTCCAGTGGTGGTAAGTTATGTGTGTCGTGGGTGACAAGGGCGGGTTCTGACCTTGCCTCACAGGGTGGTGAGTTGTGTGGTCCGTTGGGGAGGACCAGGGCGTCTGACTGTCTCACAGTGTTTGAGTTATGTGTGTCCGTGGGGGTGACAAACAGGGCCGGGTCTGACCTGCTCACAGTGTGTGAGTTATGTGTGTCCGTGGTCGACAGGGGCGGTCTGACTGCTCACAGTGTGTTGAAGTTATGTGTTCCGTGGGTGACAACAGGGGCGGGTCTGACCTGCCTTCACAGTGGGTGTGAGTTATTGTGTCCCGTGGGGGCGACACAGGGCGGGTCTGACCTGCCCACAGTGTGTGAGTTTAATGTGTGTCCGGCGGGGAGCACAGGGCGGGTCTGACCTGCCTCAAGTGGTGTGAGTTTATGTGTGTCGTGGGGCGACACAGGGCGGTTCTGACCGCCTCACAGTGTTGAGTTTGTGTCGTCCGCGGGGTGACACAGGGCGGGTCTGACCTGCCTCACAGTGTGTGAGTTATGTGTGTCCGCGGGGAGACACAGGGCGGGTCTGACCTGCCTCACAGTGTGTGAGTTATGTGTGTCCGCGGGGCGACACAGGGCGGGTCGACCTGCCTCACAGGTGTGAGTTATGTGTTCCGGGGCGACACAGGGCGGGTCTGACCTGCCTCACAGTGTGTGAGTTATGTGTGTCCGTGGGGCGCCACAGGGCGGGTCTGACCTGTCCCTCACAGTGTGTGAGTTATGTGTGTCCGCGGGGTGACACCGGGCGGGTCCTGAACCCTCAATCCGTGTGTGAGTTATGTTGTGTCGTGGGGCGCCACAGGGCGGGTCTGACTGCTTCACGTGGTGGTGAGTTTATGGTGTGTCCGGGGGCGACACAGGGCGGGTCTGACCTGCCTCACAGTGTGTGAGGTTAATTGTGAACTGGGGCGACACAGGGCGGGTCGACGCTCATCAGTGTGTGAGTATGTGTGTCCCGCTGGGCGACACAGGGCGGTCTGACCTGCTCACAGGGTGAGTTTATGTGTGTCCGGCGGGGCGACACAGGGCGGGTCTGCCTGCCTCAACAGTGTGTGAGTTATGTTGTGTCGTGGCGACACAGGGCGGGTTGACCGCTCACAGTGGTGTGAGTTATGTGTGTCCGCGGGGAGACACAGGGCGGGTCTGACTCTTCACAGAGTGTGAAGTTATGTGTCCCGTGGGGTGACACAGGGCGGGTCTGACCTGCCCTCCAGTGTGTAGTTATATGTGTCCGTAGGGCGACAAGGGGCGGGTTCTGCCTCCTCACAGTGTGTGAGTTATGTGTGTCGTGGGGCGACACAGGCGCGGTCTGACCTGCTCACAGTTCCGCGCGTATGTGTGTCCGTGGGCGACAGGCGGGTTCTGACCTGCTCACAGTGTTTGAGTTATGTGTGTCGCGGGGCGCCACAGGGCGGGTCTGACTGCCTCACGTGTGTGAGTTATGTGTGTCGTGGGGCCACGGCGGGTCTGAACTGCCACAGTGTGGGAGTTATGTGTGTCCGTGGGCGACACAGGGCGGGTCCCTTGCCTGCTCAAGTGTGTGAGTTAGTGTGTCCGTGGGGCGACACGGGCGGGTCTGACTGCCTCACAGGTGTGAGTTGTGTGTCGTGGGGCGACACAGGGCGGGTCCTGACCTTTGCCTCACAGTGGTGTGAGTTATGTGTCGTGGGGCCGATCACAGGGCGGTCGACCTGGGCCTCACAGTGTGTGCGTTATGTGTGTCCGTGGGCGACACAGGGCGGGTCCTGACCTGCCTCACAGTGTGTGAGTTATGTGTGCCGTGGGCGACAAGGGCGGGTCTGACCTGCCTAAGTGTGTGAGTTATGTTTGTTCGTGGGGTGACACGGGCCCGGTCTGACTGCCTCACAGTGTGTGAGTTTATGTGTGTCGTGGGGCGCACAGGGCGGGGTCTGACCTGCTCACAGTGTGTGAGTTATGTGTGGTCCGCGGGTACACAGGGCGGGCTCTGACCTGCCTCACAGTGTGTGAGTTATGTTGTCCGGGGCGACACAGGGCGGGTCTGACTGCCCAAGTGTGTGAGTTATGTGTGTCCGTGGGGCGACACCCCGGGCGGGTCTGACCTTGCCTCACAGTGTGTGAGTTATGTGTGTCCGTGGTGACAAGGGCGGGTCTGACTCCTCACAGTGCTGTGAGTTATGTGTGTCCGTGGGGCGCCAGGGTTGGGTCCTGACTTGCCTCACAGTGTTGAGTTATGTGTGTCCGTGGGCGACACAGGGCGGTCTGACCTGCCTCAAAGGACAGTGTGTGAGTTATGGTTCCGTGTGGGCGACACGGGCGGGTTCTGACCTGGCCTCACAGTGTGGTGAGTATGTGTGTAAGTGGGTTGACCAGGGCGGTCTGACCTGCCTCACAGTGTGGAGTTTTGGTGTCCGGGGGCGACACAGGGCGGGTCCTGACCTGCCTCACGTGTTGAGTTATGTGTGTCCGTGGGGCGACACAGGGCGGGTCTGACCTGCCTCACAGTGTGTGACGCCAGCGCTGTCTTGCCGTATCGTTGTGTGTTTTTTTCACTGTCTGCGGGGTGACGGGGCGGATTACGCCGGCCTGGAATGCCGCCCCGGCGTCTCGCTGTGTCCGGTGGCCGGTTTTCTGCACAAGTCATCGCAAACGACGCAGAAAACTGGTCCGACGAGCGCAGGGAACTAGTTCGAGGAGGGTCGATCTGATTAAGATGGTCTGATAATTGCATTTTGCGTCAGTTTGCACGATTATTGCGAAATTGGTCCGGATGCAGAGCAACAATAGCAGCGGAGCAAAATAAGCGCGCAAAACTTGTTTTAGGGCCGTGTGTATCACGTAGGAATGGTTCCAGCGGCGACATATGTTGGTTTGGGGTGGACCAGACCACCGGCAGTTTGATACATGCTTGATATATGATACATTAGCCGTTTTCACGATGGTTTATTTTGCGCGAAATGTTTTAAAACATTTTAAAAATGTTTTACAATTGTTTTTTGGGTAGTAGCCGCTTTCACGATGGACAATTTGGCGAAAAAAATGTTTTAACTCTCGCCCTAGGGTCTCTTAGGCGGGAGGTTAAAAACATTTCTCGCAATTAGCCCACGTGAGACAGCTACCACTGAACGTAAAATTTAAAATTTTTAAGGTTTAGCGCAAATAAGTTAATCGTGAAAACGGCTAATATTCTGAATTGTTTTCCTTCCTTCTGCATTAGGAGTTACAACACTGCAAATATAACGCTAAAACAAACTTGGTCCATTGATTAACTTAATATGTCCGTATTTTTGTTCTTTTTTATGTTTAGTCCTAGTTGATATATGACTATTTGGGGTCTCTTATTGCCACATTAGCCGTTTTCACGATGGTTTATTTTGCGCGAATTGTTTTAAAAAATTAAAATGTTTGAAAATGTATTAGTAGCCGTTTTCACGATGACTTATTTTGCGCGAAATGTTTTAAAACACTTTAAAATGTTTTTTTAAAAAATAGTAGTAGCCGTCTTTACGATGGACTAATTTGCCAGACATGTTTTAACCCTCGCCCTACGGTCCCGTAGGGCGAGGGTTAAAATATTTGTTTCGCAAATTAGTCCATCGTGAAAGTGGCCACTACTAAAACATTTTAAAACATTTTAAAATGTTTTAAAACATTTCGTGCAAAATAATCCATCGTGAAAACGGCTATTATGCATATTAGCTTGATCCGTCGTTACAAAACGTTTTTTTTTTAGTGGGCACTGAAGTGCCCAATCAGCAGATACGATATCATTATGTTCTATAGAATTGGCGTATTTGGCATTTAACCCTATTCCCTGCGGGCGTCCAGAATAACGTTAACCTGCGGGTGGGGGCAGATTCCGCCCCCCCCAGAGATCTCAAGAACCACTTGGATGATTTCGATGGGACAAACACCATTCGATTCGTCGTGACGAAATATTTCTTTTTGGATCCAGAAATACTTTTTGGCTCTAAATTGGGGGGCCAGGGGGCAAAAATAACGACAATTTAGGGGTTTTTTGAAAGGTCATTGTGCCATGTGATTTGACCGATTGCATGCAAAACGTTTAGAGCTTCAGATGTCACTTTTTTAATGTGTAAAGTACAAGTGCAAAAAACGAAAAATCATAAGCATAACCTCAGGGATAAAAAAATGGGGAGAATTTTTGATGAAAAATATGTGCTTTTCTTATTTTGGAATTGGGACGTCAGATGGGCTTGTGCTGTTATTGTTAAACGTAACACATTGTGCCATAGGCGGATTCAGGGTAACAACGTGGGGCACCATGTGCGGAACGGGCCTTTTATCTCTTGCTATTTAAGTGTGGCACAATTGACGGAGAGTATCGGCTCCCATTTTATGTAACTGAGTGCGCCTCTGCCCAAAATATTATAAACAATTATGTATGATTTCAAAGTGACTTAGTTTCTGACGCTTGTATTCACACAAACTACGAAGGAAAGTAGCGCGCACACAGCATTCGAAATACCTCCCAAAAACATGACCCTGAGGCCTCTGCTTGGGCTGATTTTTTCAAACTTTCACAGAACACGCGTCATTCAATTAGGAAAGTCAGAAAGTTTCAAGACGATATGACGTAAGGTTCAGAAGCGGGGGCGAAAAAACTACCAGGGGGGCAGAATCTGCCCCCCGCAGGGAATAGGGTTAAAACCCGAATTATCCAACGGCTTTTAGTGCCAACAAAAAACACCTTGGGTGATGCATGATGTGTAACATAATTTATCAGCATCGTAATGTTGTTTGTGCCCATATTATCATATTCATGTTGACCGGTGTAGGTCAACTTATAAATTTGACCTCCGGTCAAGGTCAAGTGGTGGACTAAGTATGTTATGTGGCATATAGGGAGACGAACCTCGACGAGACAAAAACGTTGGTGCTGTTTTCACTTCTCTATCTGCATTCTGTCGGGAGTTATTGATAGCAAAGTGTTCACAAAATCACATGACCTCTGCTGACCCTGAAGGGCACCGAACACAAATTGCACCTGGATTATCCATAATGGCCTATGATTACATGATATAGACGGAGTTTTACTAATAACATACGCATGTGCAGAAAAGGATGCATTTGAGTAGTTCCCATTTATCCTATAATAGGTTGACACGAGATTGACCTGACCTTAGGTCACCGATAACAATAAAATTGTTTCATACAAAATTGGTGTGCTATGTAGTTATAAATCCTATACGTTTGAAACTGATTGGCCAAACACCGTGGCTGTGGTACGACCGCGATCTTTTTCGAATGCAAACACCAGGCCAGGTCACATGACCTGGCCTGGTAAGCTGACTTGAGATGACACGAGGTCAACAAATCAAAACAATGTGTTGACTGATGCCTGAACAGCTGTAACAAGCACAGTGGTGCTTTGCCATTTTCATCCCCTTGGTATCTCCATAACCACTGGCTTTGATTTATTGTTCTTCAACACTTTCAGCATCATCAGCAACATCCAGATTCTGCATTGTGCCAGAGAGACGGATTCGCCTCCGATTCGGACGCTAAAGGCCATCTTGGGTGGTGATTGAACAGCGCAGTTAGCTCATTACTGTCATCAGAATTGTCACATAACCTGACAGTTGCGCCGCCCTAAAACCTCAGTCATGATCATCATCAACTGGTCGACTGAGTATCCGCCTTTTCCTCTGGTGAACAGACCTTTACCTCAGCCTGATCAAAATCGTCTTCCCCAATTCCCATCAAAGATATTATTTTTAGTGACAGCATTTATTCTGCGAAGCATCAGAAATATTGCGATTAGAAACACAAATATTCATACTTATGCTACAGCTATGGGCGTGAGAACCTATACCTACTTTTTGGGTTATAGCCACAACCCCAACTTCAAGAAGAGCAACCCTAATGACGAAGCGCAACCCCAACTTTCAAAAAGTAACAAAAGTGCATCCATGCCTGAAATGAAGCTCTTTTTTTGTTTGATGAGTGGCTTTGCGTGGTGTACCTATTATTTGCGCGAAGTGTTAAGCACATAAGCATTCAAAGCGACACTTAAACGGGAAACCCAGTTTTTAGGTAAGCACAAATACACGTGTTTGGTCAGTAATAGGTGCAGTCAACGTACGCGTCCTTTGTTTTTACGACACCCATGGGCGCCGCCCTCACCAGCTTGCCGCTCGTACCGGTTCAGTCTTCACTCAGCTATGCTTGTGCTACGCGGGATCCGTCGGCTAAGCCACTGTGACAAATTACAACGGAAAATCTAAGCACTTTCAAATAATTATTTGCACTGAATATGAACTTAACTCGCGCTGTGCCGGAGCTCGGCGCCACCTTCGCCGTGCCGGGGGAGGTGATAGCGTTTCGACGCCACCTTCGCCGTGCCGGGGAGGGGATAGCGTTTCGACGCCAACTTCGCCGTGACGGGGGAGGGGATAGCGTTTCGACGCCACCTATTCGAACTCGGCTACTATTGAATATAGATAAAACCGAAAATACCGTTCGAAAGCTCATCACCAATCATTTACAAACTCTTCAGGTAATTTTGTATGGCTCAGATCAACATTATATAAGGTCCCCAGTGGTCATCAAAGGTCAGATTTCACAGTTTTAGAACCTCGCTGCAGAGACCCCCAAATATCTCATGAACTATGATAGCTAGGAACAAACAGAAAATAACTCGAAAGCTCTTGAAAAATGAAATTGAACCCAATATCTTTCAACTTCGGCTCAGGTCAAAACCTTAGGCTCCTGAGGTTATCAAAGGTCATTTTTTTTGCAAATACCTTTTCCGAAAATAGGTTTGCACTTTATCAAGAAAAAGCAATAGTTTTGACGCCATCGTGTCTGTGTAGTAGAGGCAGTTCAAATCTTGCTGAGGTTGACCAGGTTAATTGAACTTACATATTTGACCTAAGGTCAAGTGGTGACCTAAGTAGGTCATGCTGCATATCGGGGGCCGAATATCAACGAGACAAACACACTTAAGCTGGTTTCACTTATATATCTTAATAATGTCGAGAGTAAATAATTAACGAGTGTTGGTGACCTAGGATGACCTCAGCTGTCTCTGTAGGGATCCCTGAACAAAATTTACACCTGGATCACCAGGAATGACCTATGATATCATGATCCATAAGGAATTAGACTGATAGCATGCGTGTCCTCGGGAAAATGAACATTTACATATTTTCCCATTGGCTTATAATGGAGAGGTGACGAAAATTGCCTGACCTTAGGTCACCGATATCAAAATTCGGAAAGCCAAAAACTGCGACTATGGTACGATTGCAAGCTTGTTGGAGGTTGGGTCACATGACCTGGCCTGGTAATCTGACTTGAGGTCAGGAATTTCAGATAATGTGGGTAATTTATTTTCGAACACCTGTGCCAAAAAACGGCAGGGCTACGCGCCGCCGATTTTCTGCTATCGTTGAAATATTAGTAAAACGTTTAAACGCCCTCTCCCGGCACGGCGCGGTTTATTAGTCATTCAAGTAAAGTCTTATTATGTTTTGTCAATGTCATTGGCTGGAAGAAGACTGAACTTTGATCGATGATATTGGGCGACTGGGTGCGAATTAATAATACAACAAACTGACTTCATGGTGCCTATCAAAACCGATTGTTCTGTAGCATATCAAGTTTTACTTTTAACGGGGAGTGTTCCTTTAATGGGCTAATGTTTGTTGTGGTACCGTTTGCTAAACAGAGCCCGATGCACGCCTTCCGAAATGAACTATGTAAATCGATTCGCTGCCGGTGCTGCTGTGACCTGACTCGATTATGATGTGTTCCGACTTGATTCTGATGTGTTCTGACTCGCTTCTGATGTGTTCTGACTCGACTCTGATCTGTTTTGACTTGCTTCTGATGTGCCCTGACTCGATTATGATGTGTCCTGACTCAATTCTGCTGTGTTCTGACTTCCTTCTGATGTGTTCTGACTTGACTCTGATGTGTTCTGACTCGGTTCTGCTGTGTCCTGACTCGGTTCTGCTGTGACCTGAGTCCTGACTCGACTCCCTGTCATCGCCGACTCTATTATTTGATCTGACTTGACTCCCTGCCAGCGCTGCTATGTGCTGTCTTCTTTATCTGCCAGAACTGTGTGACCTCACTCGATTTTTTCTGCTAGTACTGTCGTGATCTGACTTAATCTGCCCTGATCCGACTCATTATGCCGTGATCTGACTCAATATGCCGTGATCTGACTCAATATGCCGTGATCTGACTCAATCTGCCGTGATCCGACTCAATCTGCCGTGATCTGATTCAATCAGCCGTGATCTGTCATATGACAAAAACAAACTTCTATGATCCGACTCTTTTATCAGATGACCAGACTCGATGTCGTTTAATGTGGTCTGACTCTATTCTCCACCAGTGTTGCTTTAATTAGTATCGTTTTCCTGCTAGTACCTACTGTTGAGATCTGACTAAAATGGCTACCAAGATCTGACTCTATTATCTGATGACCAGACTCGACATGTTGTGGTCTGACTCGTTTCTCTGCCAATGCTGCTGTGTTCTGACTCGTTTCCCCGCCAATGCTGCTGTGTTCTGACTCGATATGATCTTGTTCTGACTCGATCTGATCTGACCCTACTCCTCACCTTGTTTGGTTTCAGTTACCGGCCGGACGCTGCTATCACCCTCCCAGTTTAGCCCCACGGGGCCTGAGCCGCCGTCGGCCGCCGACCAACACATCCCGAGCTGTCCGATCAATCAGCCGATCCCAGCGCGCTCTAGATCAACACAGATCACCGCAGATCACCACAGATCAACACAGTCCGAGATCAAAACAGATCAGCGGCACTGGCAACCGATCGTCTGGCATCGTCATCGACACGACCGTGTGGCAACACGAATATGCCAACTGGCAACTCGGTGACGACATATAATGGCCCTGTGACGGTATCTGGTAGCCCAGTGACGACATCTGGCAGCTCGGTGGTGGTAGCTGATAACCCTGTGACATCTGGTAACACGGGAGGAATTTGACAACACAGTGAAGTCATCTGGTAACCTGTGCCACCATCTGGCAGCCCAGTGTGGACATCTGGTAGCAGTAATATTTGGCAACCCGTTGACAGCAGCAAGCGACCAAGTGACTGCCATCATCTGTCAACCCGGTGGCGGCAGGAGTTCGATTGAATTCATCTGATCATCTGGTGTCGTCATCAGCACCTCTGACCGTCATCTGGCAGCCCGGCATTGCCATTCGGCAGCTCAGTGACGACATATGGTAGCCCTGTGACGCCATCTGGCAGCTCAGTGAGACGAGCTCAGCAGCTGCAGATGTTGTCTCTCCCGTCGGTCGTTGATCCGAAGGTGACAAAAAATTGTCCACGGTAACGTGCTGAGTTCCCGTCAGCCGCGTCCAGGCGCTGTTGTTCGACACAAGATTACGCGATTCCGACTGCAAACGATCCGACTATTACGGCGTGACGCTGCAGATCGCGGGAGGTCTCAGGCACGACGTGACGTCACATATTGGTGTGCCGTGACGTCACACACCGTGTGACGTCACCATGGGGAACACCCTGCCCGGCGGCGGAGGTGGCGGTTCGGCGGTGCCTCCTCCCACCCCTCCGCCCTCAGAAGAGAGGACCGGCGAAGCGCCCGACTCGCAGACTCAGACTCAGAGTCCGATTCAGAGTCACAGCCTGCCTCGGAGGCCAGAACGAGGTGTCCGCAAACCGACTTCTTCCCTCCCACCTCCCGATGACTTTGCGCAGCTCGCCGTGAAGCAGGCTGAGCTGGCAGCGAAGCAGGCTGCCGCTTCGATAGACGACGGCGATTTCTACAAACCGACTGCTGCTGGATCAAATGAATTCATACCGCTGGTGTTCGCTACGCCTCGCTCACGCAGACGGAACTCCGATGCCGCGAAGCGCATGGGCGTCATCGAATCAGCAGACGGAGAAGCGGCAGCGAAGCGTACGATGACGATCGAGGTGCCCGGGAGGACTGCGAAGCAGCACGATTTCTCCGGAGCGGCGGTATCACCTACTACAGATGATGACTGGGAGGTGTACTCCTCACCGCTCGGTTCTCCCGGTGCGCTTCTCGAGTCGCCCGGCTCGCCTCGCGACTCTGCGTCCTCCGAGGACCCCCTGCAGCTCCTCGAGGACCTGCGCTCCAACCTCTCAGACGACTCGCGGCCAGTCAGCTTCAGCCTCAGTCGCGAAGCGGTCGAAGCACGGGAAGCTCGCGAAGCGCTGCGCCTAGACGAGGGTCTGTTTGAGGAAGTGCTTCGTGCCTCGCGAGGCAGCTCGGACGAGAAGGAAGGCTGGCTGGAGCGGGCCCTGGCTGACATGCTGCGACCTGACGGGTCCCTGGTGCCAGGTCAGGGCTCTGGTGACCCCTCCGCCGCCTCTGCCGCCGCCACCGATGCGGCTTACACAGACTCCACCTCAACCGGGCATCGCAGTCGGGTCTTTCAGTTTGACCCAGTGCCTGAGGGTCAAACAGAAACACTTCAGTTTGACCCCGACGGACCCGACGCCGACCTGCGACAGACCGCCTCTCGCCGCCATGAAGAGACGAGTATCATCCCCTATGCTGACGGCGGTACCGATACGGCCGGCCGGCCGGTGGCAGAGGAGCACCGCTCCGGATCACTGACCTCGGAGTCACTGGCCTCTGCCGGACCTGACATCGAGGAGGACTCGTCACCCGAGGCATCCTCGGCGGCTGATATGTACAGAAATAAACGCACCACGCGGCCCACTTCCGCCGGCACCGGCGGAGGCCGAGTCGGTGGCGGCGGCGGCGGTGGCGGCGGCGGCGGCGGCGGCGGCGGCGGCGGCGGCGGCGGCGGCGGCAGCAGCGTCGCTGTCAGGCCGCAGTCGGCCGCGTCCGAGCGAAGCGGAGCCACGCCTCGCTTCCCGCCAGCAAGCGAGACGAGCGAAGCAGCCGCGAAGCTAGCCGAGAAGCTAGCCGAGAAGCGTCTCAAACCGCCGCCGGCCAGTGCCGCTGCCATGCGTCGCGCGAAAGAGGAGTCGCCGTTCTACGATAACGTTGACTATGGCGATGTGGTCGGTGGTGTGGTCTCCACCACTGGCAAGCTGCCAACGTCAGGCGGGCAGCAGGTGCCAACGTCGGGCGTGCAACAGGTGGCAACAGCGGCGGCGACACGAGCGCCCCTGGCGGCAGGCGAGGACGACTGGGATAGCGTCCGTGAACGACAGGTGGCGCTAGCGGTAGCTCTCGCCGCGCAAACGGACGACGAAGAGGAAGCGGTCTGTTCACGGGAGTCCTCGCTGCGTCTCTCCGTGTCCTCGCTGGACTCGGCGCGAACGGAGGACCTGTTCACAGATGAGGCTGTGTCTCACGATGTCTCATTCTCTCTCCGCCGCCCGGGGACGTTCGAGCGCGAGTCTTCCCTCAGCGAGGACTCGCTGCGCCTCTCCCTCGTGTCCGACATCACCGTGGACACCACGGACTGGGACGGGGCCTCGCTGGTCTCGGAAGAGGCCGAGATCACCCGCGGCGACCGCGAGGGGACGCTGCGTTACAGCTACCGCGAGGACAACCCCTGCGCCTCTGACCCGCTGTTCGAGGACGACTCCCACTCCTCCGATCCGCCTTTCGAGGACGACTCCCGCTCCTCGGACCCGCCGTTCGAGCGGCACCTCGAGGCTGACGTCACGCCGAAAATACAGCGCAGGAACAACACGCACGTGGCGCACGCTGAGGTGCACGCCTCTGCTCCTGCGACGACGAGCGGCGTCCACGGCCGTCCCCCGCGACCGCCGGGGCCGTCCGGCCGCCGCTCGTCCCCGCCATCTAGCGGCGGCCCGGCGAAGTTTGAGTTCCACAGCGCGCCGGCCTCGGAGGGCGGGTCGTCGTGTCGCCCGTCCCCGGACAGCGGCTGTCCGTTGGACTCAGGACTCCGGTGGCTGGAGAGTCCGACGGCCGCCAGTCAGGACTCGGGGTTCTCTGGGTCGCCACGGGCGGCGCCACGGTCGCCCGCTGAAAGAGATGACGTCATTGATCAGAGTGACGTCAGAGGTGATAGTGACGGCAATATTAGTGATGGAAAGCAAACTGAAGACAGAGTAAAGGAAAGTACGAGTGGTGATGGAGAGCAGAATAAGGACACCCTGCGTGGAGGCTACGGTGCTATTAACGCGCACAGGGCAGGCAGAGCACATGATGACGTCACGAATAGCAACGAGGTCACGACTGTTCACAATGCAAGAGATCAAAGCGACGCACAGGATCAACAGACCGAACGACGCTGTGAGCTGCAACAGCGCACTAAAGAGGGTGACGTCACTGAGGGTGGGGTCACTCCTACACACCAAACCACCAGCCACAGCTACGGCGGCCTCACACCAGCCCGCTTCAATGCCGTCATACAATCCCCAATTACGTCACAGCTCCCACCTACGTCCACCGCCGCTTCTCTATCGTCGTGCCGACCTCCCGTGATGGAGCGGGCGGCGACGCGGCCTGGCATCGGCAGCGACACACGAGCTGCCGACGACACGGCTCGCCGACAGGCCGCCGCAGCGCTGTCGTCGCCACCGACGATGCCGACGACGACGGCGACGACGAGGGCGGCGGCGGCGGCGGGAGTTGTTAGAGAGACAGCCGAGCCGGGCATAGCTGAGCGGCGGAATGTTCGCCAACAAGCCACCACTGTCGTGGGAGGGGATAGTCGGAGTGACTCGAGACCTGGCAGAGATTCCCCGGCGACCACCACGAGTCGCTTCGACACCAAATCTGTTTCGACCCTGACCGACTCGAAAATGAGCTGCGAAATGACCAGCGGCAATCATCCAGTTCATCATCCATCAAGCTCTGCAAATTTTGGACGCGATTTGTCCAGCTCTATCTCTCGAGCAGGCGACTCGTACAGTTCTGCTTCACTCTCACGCAGTCCGGCCAGCTCTATTTCAACCAGCTGCGACATGCCCAGCTCTAATATACCCGGCCACGACTTTCCCAGCTCTATTTTACCCGGCCGCGACTTGCCCAGCTCTATTGTACCCGGTCGCGACATGCCCAGCTCTAATCTGACCAGCCACGACCCTCTCTTACCTCCTCTAACCGGCCGCTGCCCAGAACCCTCATCCCTGGAAACGATCCTAGAAGAATCCCAGCTCACCAGCTCAGTCGACAGCTGGTCCCTGGGTGACTCAGAGGCCAGCCGCGAGCTCGGCTCAACTCAGGAGGCTCAACTCAGCCACGAGCTGAGCCGGGAGTTCAGCATGGAGCTCAGTGGGGAGCTCAGCAGGGAGCTCAGCAGGGAGCTGCTCACGGACGCGACGAGCGTCGACGGGACGGAGGGAGGAGGCGAGGAGTGCGCCTTCTGGACGGTGGAGGAGGAGAGTGTGGAGATGCTGCCGCTAGGGATAGAGGAGCAGGGAGAAGGAGAGATTGGAGGGGGTGATGCTGAAGAGGTGTTTGGTGAGAGTGGGATCGGTTTGGTGAGAGAAGTAGCTGATGTTGTGACGGAGGAGGAAACGAGTAATGTGCCGAGAGATAAACAATATACAATAAATCAAACAGATGACATGATGGAGAAGATGAAGGAGCAGCAGGTGGAAGGGTCTATTGAAGATGTTGATGCTGAGCTTGCCACAAATAATGACGTCAGAGCCGATACGATTGAGACTGCTGAGTTCGAAACGGACAAGAAAGAATCGATGTTACGTGGTGCACAAAAAGCCTCTGTTGAATCTGTCGCATTTAGGTCTGCTGACATGCCTGACGTTGTACCAGAATCGACGGACAAACCACGGAGCGGTAAGATACAGCTGATTGACACCGTCATCATAACCTCTCCACAGATGCTGCGCAAGAAACCTGCCACCAGAACCGGCCCGGAACAGCCTTCTGAAACCTCGTCAAAATTATCAGAATCTATGTCGAAATCAGACCAAAAACCTAACCATGTGCCCAACTCGGCCAAAAACTGGAAGCATTGCGCCGCCACCAGCCATCAACTGGAGGAATATCTCGCCGAAATGGACCGTGAGCTACTGAAAGAAGGCTCCTCTAGCCCGGAGAGCGTGCATAACGTTGACGAAATCGCCGACGCACTCATCAACAGCAGCTTCAGCGGGGAACAGGACCTGCAGCGTCTCGCTGACGAATTCGACGCGACGTTCCGACACATGTCTCGCCAAAATTCAGCTGACCAGCCTTCTGTGGGCGTCACCGGCGTCACCGGTGGCGTCACCGGCGTCACCGGCAGAGTCAGCGGCGGGGACACATCATCTCCCGTCCCCACCGGCGTGCCGAGCGCGTCCAATCACCGCACCGATGCTGACGCCCCGTCGCGGCCGCCGTTCGAAAATATCTCCACTGGCCGGCAAACGTCGACCGCGACGACCGCGACGACCGCGACAGCGATAGCCACGACCGCTGAGACGGCGACAGCGACGGTGACGTCGGCGGCGGCGGTGGCGGTGGAGGGGGCGGAGAAGGTGACAGGAGCGGTAGTGGCAGGTCAGGCGGGAGGCCAGACGTGTCAAGACCTATCGCTGACACGCGTGACCAGAAGGGAAGTGACAGGCGGGACAGTGAAGGCTCCCAGACGGGACAGAGAGGGCCGCCAAACAGCGGCGCCGGGGGCGGCGGCGGCGGGGGCGGCGGGGGCGGTGGGAGAGGAGGCGCGTCAGAAGACAGCGACGGCTGCGGCGGATGGAGAGACAAACCGCCACTCTGACGGCTTCTCCGAAGTGGACGCCACGCTCCAGCGCATGGAGGAGGACCTGATCGAGCAGCTGACGCGCATGCGCGACAGGGACCTCTCGGAACTCACCGTCAGCGAGAAGCGGGATCTATTCGAGGCCCAGTTCAGCAGTGCTGAGCCTGGTGCCGTCTCTGCCGTCTCTGTCCGGTCTCCGGCGTCTCTGTCTGGTCCCGTCTGCGCCGGAGCCGACCCGTCCGCGCGGGCTGATGTGGCCCAAATTCATCACAAGCTATCCGAGGAGACGGCAGCGGAAACAGGACCGGAAGGGAGTGGTGACGTCACTGGGGCTTCTTGTGATGTCACTGAGAAAGACCCGCTGGAGATTGACCCAGACGAGCCGTTTGATGAGCTACTGTACGCAGCACGGGCGATGGCAACGGCGAAGGGTAGCAAAACAGGAAAACACGAACGCGAGCGGAATCGAACCCACGACGTGGCGCAAGAGAAGAAGACTGGATGTAAACAGCCCTCATTTACCGCAGACGAACAAAGTGAAATAGTTGCTTCAGCTGCAGTTTGTCAGGATGTTAATGTGTTGGCAGGACACGAAAAGGCCACCGGGTTTGGTGACGTCACAGTTCGTGAAAGCAAACAAAACGAGTTGACTATTCCCTCTTATGGCGTCACAAGGCCGAAAGACGGAAATCACTACGCAATAATAACGCCAACAAAATACAGCACAAAATCTGCCGCCAACGAACCAAAGGGTATCCCTTCCTCGTCCTTATTCACCCTTCGAAATACTGACGCCACATCGTCTAGGCATGACGTCACCGTGTCGAGTCGTGACATAACCGCCTCTGACGACGAACGTTACACTGAAACAGATGAGCCCACCGAGGACGACTCGTCTGTGCGCATGCGCACTCCTGGCGTCCTGTTTTCAGAGACTGAAGACGAGTGCACTCCTCTGGAACTGCAGGGGTGTTCAACCCACACTCCCGACCTGCCTGAGGTCGTGTTCATAGACTCTGACCACTGCGAGCCACTGGAGAGGCGCGGGGAAGGGTCGCGCACCCCTGCGGACGGCGAGAGCCGGCGAGGGCTGACTACTCCTGGAGAAAACAGCGGTGGTGGCAGCGGGGTACCAGTGGTTCTGCCGAAGCCGCTGGTGCCATCACGGCATGCGCACGACCGTGTTTACGGTGAAGTTCCGCATGACCTTGACCCGTCACATGAGCAGAGTCACAGCGCTTCGTACAGGCGGTCACAGGCTGATGCTCATAACCTTCAAACTTCAGCATTCAACCTTCAGCATGGTCTGCAGCATGACAGGTCTCCTGCTCTTTCACATGACCAGCTTCATGATTCACTGAAGGACCATCTCTATGACCCGGCCTGCGACCTGTCATCCGACCTATCACAGCGCTCCCGTCACCGCTCCGGTGACCCTTCACTCACGTCACACGTCACCGCCGTTGGTGACCGAGAATGCCCCTCAGCCCCCCGATCGGCCGCGCTGGGACGCGACCGTGGAATTGTTGGCAGCGAAGAAAGTGGCTCGTGTCAAAGTCATGTCACCCATTTTACCTCGGGCGGGGGTCAGCGGGGGTCCGGCTGCCAAGAGGGGGACACGGCCGGCCACAGCAGTGGCAGTCTCACCGGAGATCGGGTGGTCGGTACAGGTGGACGACTATCAGAGCTGGTGAGGAGGTTCGAAGAGGACGGCTTTGACGCTGAGGACGTGGACGACGTGGAGGACGGTGGAGAAGACCAGGAGGATCCTTCGCGTCAGGGAGAGCGACGTCGAAGTTTGACCGGCGAGTGTCTTCGTGAGGAAGACGTCTCGAAGTCAAGCGAGCCGCACGATCAGCAAGAACAGCGCTCGTCGAAGGCAATGGAGATCGAGCCGGGTCACGTGCGGAGCGCCAAGGGCTCCCTCCTCTCCTCCGTGAAGACCATGACCAAGACGTCGACGGAGACAACGTCGAAGACCATGACGAAGAAGACGTTGACTTCGGAGAGCAACGCCATGGTCCCGCCGGCGGAGGAAGGTGGACCTGCTGCTGGAGACCCAGACCAAAGAGGTACCATGTTCATGAAGGTGCGCGCCGCGACGCCGACGGAGAAGAATGTGGAGAAGAGCTGCCGAAGCTGGTCCAGTGAGCTGTCCACTTCAGGTGTAAGAGGCGTCGGAGTCGGTGGAGCGGGAACCGGTAGTCCTGGACAGGTTTATTCTTCCGAGGTCATTACCAATGCTCCTGTTAAATCCTCTACGGCGGCTACAAGGGCAGCACCAAGAGCTACCGGGTCAACATCAGCGACCACTTGGTCAACATCTAAAAGTTCTGGACTCAAACCGGCAACTGCTTCGGCATCTGCATCTGTGTCATCAGCGCCGGCTGCAGTGCCGTCGGGAGACGCAGCATCGGTGACCTCCGGTGGCAGCGATGACCCAGCTAGGACTGCTGAAGAGGTCCTACAGGACATCCGTCGTAACCTGGAAGAGGTGGCGTCTGGCTCTACTGCGGTCCGTTCCGAGGAAGCAGCTCTGAGGCGGGAGATCCGTAAATTGGAGTCCGCTTCCTCCTCACTGGAGACGACGGAGATGATGCAGGAAATGGAGGAGAAGAAGCTGGAGAAAAGAAGAATGAAAGACATCAATGAGACTAACATGGCGGAGAGAAAGATGAATGAGAGGAAGAGAGAAGAGGTGGTGGATGGAGCAGCGGCAGGAGGGAACGAGGCTGTTGGAGAGGCGCCTTGGAGAGGCAAGACGGTGGCCGGGAGGAAGCGCCATCGTTCTCAGTCAGCTACGACGGCGACGTCGGCGGTGACTTCGGCGGCGTTGGATGCAGCGGCTATGCAGCCAGAAGCACCTCTTGCGCCAGTGGTCTCTACGGCAGGGAAGAGCGGCCCGCCTGAGCCGCCGCGCCGCGCCCAGCGGGCCTGCGGCTCCCCACCAAGGGCTCCGTTCTGGTCCGCCGGCAATCAACAGTCAGCTCCTCCAGCCTCCGCCACCACCTCCGCCCCGCAGCCGACCTGGTCTGCCCCGTCCCACGTGACCCCCCAAGCCGACCTGGTCCACCCCCTCTGCTCCCTCCGCTCCCCCTGCCCCTCCCCACTCCTCCTTCACCTCACCCCTCCTCCCCCACCCCGCCTCCTCCTCCTCCTCCCCCGCAACGTCACGGTTCTCTGGGCCTCCTGGCACCAGTCCCGTCCACGCTCCAACTCGGTCCCCGGCCTGGCGCAGCCCTGCGGACGTTACCTGATCAGGAGCGGCCGGAGAGTGTCTGGGACTACACCGGAGGGAGGAGGGTGGCGGCGGCCCGGGACACTGGGCCAGCGCGCACAGCGTCAGATCGGAGCCAGAGGAATGTGTCGATACACTCAGGTGAGAGGGCTGGAATTAGGAGCGTGAGGAGAGACTTTGTGAGAGCGTCTTGGTGTGCGTGGGAGGGTGTGACAGCGTCTTAGTGTGCATGGTAATGTGTACGAGCGTCTCTATGTGTGTGCAAATGTGTGAGNCCTTCAGCTCCTGATATCTGGTATTCGGTGTGGTCAGAGGCCACACTGAGAGCTGTCGGACCTTCAGCTCCTGATATCTGGTATTCAGTGTGGTCAGAGGCCACACTGAGAGCTGTCGGACCTTCAGCTCCGGATGTCTGGTATTCGGTGTAGTCAGAGGCCACACTGAGAGCTGTCGGACCTTCAGCTCCTGATGTCTGGTATTCGGTGTGGTCAGAGGCCACACTGAGAGCTGTCCGACCTTCAAGCTCCTGATATCTGGTATATCCGGATGTGGTCAGGAGCCCAACTGAGAGCTGTCGCCTTCAGTCTCCTGAATGTCGTGGTATCGGTGTGGTCAGAGGCCACACTGAGAGCTGTCGGACCTTCAGCTCCTGATGTCTGGTATTCGGTGTGGTCAGAGGCCACACTGAGAGCTGTCGGATCTTCAGCTCCTGATGTCTGGTATTCGGTGTGGTCAGAGGCAACACTGAGGGCTGTCGGACCTTCAGCTCCTGATATCTGGTATTCGGTGTGGTCAGAGGCCACACTGAGAGCTGTCGGAACCTCAGACTCCTGATGTCTGGTATTCCGGTGTGGTCAAGGCCATAAAAACATGAGAGCTCGTCGGACTTCAGCTCCTGATATCTGGTATTCGGCTGTGTCAGAGGCCACACTGAGAGCTGTCGGACCGTTCAGCGTCCTATATCTGGTATTCAGTGTGGTGAAGGCCACACTGAGAGAGCTGCGGACCTTCAGCTCCGGATGTCTGTATTACGTTGTAGTCCGAGAGCCACACTGAGAGCTGTCGGACTTCAGACTCATGATGTCTGGTATTCGTGTGGTCAGAGGCCACACTGAGAGCTGTCGGACCTTCAGCTCCTGATATCGGTATTCGGTGTAGTCACGAGGCCACACGAGAGCTGTCGGCCTGTCAGCTCCGATATCTGGGTATTCAGTGTGGTCAGAGGCCACCTGAGAGCTGTGGACCCTTCAGCCGGAATGTCTGGTATTCGGATGTATCAAGCCACACTGAGAAGCTGTCGGACCTTACAGCTCCTGATGTCTGGGTATCGGTTGTGGTCAGAGGCCGACACTGAGGCTGTCGGACCTTCAGCTCCTGATTCTGTTTTCGGTGTGGTTAAGAGCCACACTGAGAGCTTGTCGGACCTTCACCCTGATGTCTCTGGTATTTCGTGTGGTCAGCAGGGCCACACTGAGTAGCTGTGGAACACCTTATCAGCTCCTGATGTCTGGTATTCGGTGTGTCAGAGGCCACACTGAGAGCTGTCGGACCTTCAGCTCCTGATGTCTGGTATTCGGTGTGGTCAGAGGCCACACTGAGAGGCTGTCGGACCTTCAGCTCCTGATGTCTGGTATTCGGTGTGGTCAGAGGCCACACTGAGAGCTGTCGGACCTTCAAGTTGAAGCAAACTGTCGTGTGACATTAAGTGCAGTCGGTGTGTAAAGTAAGGACTAATAAGCTTAATGAAGTCAGTGGTAGCGCAAGCCTATTGACACGTTTTGAAATTGATGTAACATGCAATATCTGAACGTGACAAGGGCTCCCTTAATCTCACACAATAACATAAGCTTTTCCACCGAAAAAGTTAGCAATTAATTATTTTTTGTACTCTTGCTACAAAATTACTAGTGTTATTTACAATATCATAGGTAGATTTAATCTATTATTGTATCTTTGGTGCAAATATAATGAAAGTCGTCAACATGTGCTCGTGACTTTAGAGTATTTGTTTCTGGAAGTAAGCCAAATGCTAATATATTTATGAGAAGACTTAAAGTTCCTGAATTTCTTTTGCCAGAAAGAGGCTCAGTGATATATAATTGTTCAGGAGACACTACCTATGCGCCGTGATACACTGACAAAACGGTTTTAGAGGTTTAACTCAAACCACTCGTGAGAAGCACTGTTACGGTTACCGCCTCTTCATCCACCTTAAAGACTTTGCGGGTCCCAAAAATAAACGCTGAGAAATAGGCTTTTCGTTTGATGAGGAGATGCTCGCAACGCAGCATTGATAAGCCGCACGCAACTAAAAAATATTCATACTCTTAACTTGAGGAAGAGCGGCTCGACAGAATCTATATTTTTCAGTTGATTAACCGCACACTTCTGATGTGCGGATGGATAAGTCTGTTCTACAATCATATGTCAATACAGTTGTCACATCTTCAATGGTCGGTTAGCTCACTGGTAACATACTCGCTTAGAAAGCGGAAGGACCGGGCTCAATACCCATCACGGCTTATTTATTTATAATTTTAGACAACCCAAACTACTCATGTGATTAATCTAGCTTACTACATAGGCGGATCCAGAAAGTGTGATTTTGGACAAGAGGCGAAGTTTGGGGAGGGGGCAATCCCAAAATTATCGGCACTAATTATGAAACTCAATGCGGGGGATTATGGCGCTTCTTCTGAGTATCGAATAACTATGATTTAAAAACAAACTGGTTCTCTGGTAAAAGTGGCTTAGTTTGTACGCACAAACTCAGGAAATGTGTCAAATTTGCGCCGATTTTGGGTGGTTTGGGGGGGGGGGGCATGGCCCCTTTGACCCCCCCCTGGATCCGCCCTTGCTAATGAAAGAAGGTCAGTCTGTTAGCATAGTCCCACTAAGATTTTGGCAGTCTGCTTTCACATGACATGTGTTCGATAGCTCAACGGGTGCCGGGTGGAGCAGTTGACTTCATATGTGAAGGCGCCCGGTTCTATTCCGGGTTGACGCATTACTTTTTCATTAACGTAGTAGTGCATTACATAGGACACGGGCTGGTTGGGCGGGGAGGAGTGGGGGATGGGTTTCTTTTTGGTAGGGTACCTCCATCCAAGATATACGAGACACCATCCAGACTCAGGTGTATGACGGGTACACAAACGTACGTATTCTAGGTGCGACGGGTGTGCTACGGGTAGTAGGGTTACCAATCCCTAATTGCCTTTCACCACTCAACCTGTAATCGCCCAGCGGAGCAGACGGGTTAGCACTAGTGGTAAACTAATCATATGAAGTGTTTGGGCATTCTCATTTCTCAACTCAACCTGTAATCGCCCATCGGAGTAGATGGGTTAGCACTAGCGGTAAACTAATCAAATGAAGTGTTTGGGCATTCTCATTTCTCACCCAACGGTCTCTGAGGAACGTCTCACTTCTCATTATTGAGGGCCTGCGAAGAACCTGCAGACGCCTAAAAGGAGCACTCATAATTTCGTTTACTGATGCTCCAAACATTCAACTTAAGTTACGTAGAAGTGGCTCCCGGCGTCTCGTGCGTCTCAAACCGTGTTTTTTGTTGTTGTCAGTGTGTTCTCTTTCATGTCATGTAGCTGAAAAATATCACAGTTAATTTGACTGGTTTGAAGTGGAGACGACTTTTTTGTCATTTTACTAAAATAGATAATCTTTTTGACTGGTGAGATGAGTTTGTATCCACTTGATGGAAATAATCTCCGCCCCGCTGAATGGTAAATTTTTACCCCTCCCAAATGTTCTCAATAACTTAGAAACTATGACAGATAGCGACTTCAAACTTGCCGTACCTAATTCTGCATCAATTGTAAGTCTTCTTAAAATTTTGACAAACTTGAGGTGATACTTAGCAATCGAAATAACAATTCGAGGAAATAATTATGTTATAAAGATGTCATGTGATGTAATTTTGAGGAAAAATGACAAATGTTGGAAACAAATCTGAGAAAATTGAGTTCTTACGCAAAATGCAAATACAAAATTGTGCAATGTAGGAAATATAATTTCCTTCAAAATGGCTGTCTTAGATTTTCAAAAACTTTGGTTTTAAATACCTAAAATTATTATATGAAAAAATAACCTCATGCTCATAATATGTGTACATATTAAAAGAAAATCCAATGGATTTTCTTGGATATGGATTTTCTTTTAATATTTACACATATAATGAGCATGAGGTTATTTTTTCATATAATAATTTTACTAATGATGCTCAAAGTAACGTTTGATTTAATTAAATACCTAAAAGTTAAAAAACGTATTTTGGGGAAGTTACAAAAAAATCAATGCATTTAAAGATCTAAAAAAATATAACAGAACAAAGTATGGAGATAGACAATACCGAAACCAAATTTAAAAGCAATATCTTTATTTTTGACTGAATTATGGCTTCCTAAGTTTAAGTAACTCATTTACGTTTTTGGGGTTTTTAGCGACCAAAGAGACAAATAACTTTCACCACTTTATTTCAGCGACAAAACAGGTAATTTTGTAATGTATATGCATCAATTAAAACATTGCGATGCTTTGTGAACTGATCTAGACTTGATGGCTATGATGTGAGAAGATGGTGAGTGTAGGAAGGGAGAAAAAGTTGACTGGTACTGGGAGAGGGAGAGGGAGAGGGAGCTAGAGATTGCGTAATGTAGAGTATTGTAAGAGATAAGATGTTTCTAATTTAAGTAAAGCGGAGAGGCACAGTATAAGAGATGGTAGTCGCAGTAGAGGTACGGAGAGAGGCGTAGAGGTAGAGGGGACGGTGGGAGCACATGGAGTAGAGCGGATGATGAGGACGACAGATTGAGCCTGTATGAGGTAGTTATGCTTAGAGTAGTATTGAATATTTGTTTGACGGGAAGATATGAGGACAGCATTGTGCGTACGATAATAGGGTAGCTCGAGACGTGAGAAAGCATTGGAGATATGAAAAGGTATGGAAACTTAGGTGAGGCTCAGTAGTGAGCACCGAAAATTTTGATCTTAGACGCCTATTCCGTAATAAGAAAGGAAAGGGAGAAGGCGAATTCTTTGAGTTAATTCCTTCAGATCCTCAAAGAACATGCAACTATGTATTGTTATCGATCAATGGAACTTTTTTTTACCAGTATGAATACATCAGTTTAAGTCACTGAACGTCATCGAAAAGTAATATTGGCAAAACATTATATTTTCAAAACTTCCATTTCGCGAAAACTTCAGTTAAGAATTCCGAAAATGTAGTGTGAACAGGTTTTAATTGGTCTCGGCCACCAATACATCAAAAGCTCGGAAGGTTCAATAGTGTTCCTAGAGTCAAGCAAATGTTAAAAAGGAGACCTGTTTTCAACAAAAGGTTTCTCGTATAGAACTTTTTATCTAAAAATATAAGTTATTATTTGATACATCGTTTTCTCTCGTCATTGCTCGAATCGATACTAATTGTTCAAATCGAAGAATTTACCACAGGATCAAGTCAAGTCATCAAATATATAAGTCTCAAGACTCATATTCAAAATATTTGATTACATAAATTTTTGAGACCATTCGAATCTCTATAGATGGTTCCTCACGAGGTTTATTAACAAAAGTTTCGTTACTAAATGGAACCTTTATAATCACTACTGGAAGTTTTTTAGTACCTGTCATCAAACATAAATTGACATGGATACTAAATAAGTGAAAGAGATAAAACTGTTAAACACTTATTTGTTCAACTTTTCACCTCATAAGTATATCTAATAGGTTGTATTTAGACAATGGACATCACATGGGTAATGACGAACGAAATGATTTAGGAGTATCACCACTGGAAAACTTTAAAACATATTCATAGTCAGATGGTTCTCTTACATTTATTTCCGGTTTTTAAACCTGCATAAATTAAAAAACTTGTATCATTTTTTTTATAAGGGTATGTTTTCAAAACGCATTTTGTTAAAAAATAGGAATTTCAATTCTATCTGAACGCAATATAAATTCATCACGCAATTTCTGTTTTCCTAACAGTTCCCTAAATAAACAAGAATCAACTATGCAAGCACGGAGTGCGTAACCATGCAAGATATTTTCAAAAACGGACAAGACACGCCACCCCTAAAAACTGGTCTTGACCCTTCTAATGAATAGAACATTTAAAAAAAGTACACCATTCAGTCCAATAAATGTGAATAAAATCAGCAAGGGTGTTTATAGTCAATCTGTTGAGTTATAATGACAGTAACGCGGAAAACCTCAAGACGCTATTCCCACCCGGACACATAATTATCCTGATTTGATCTATGCCCATTGACCACGCTATTTCAAAAAAGATTCAGTCATTAGATTTATTGTTAGAACTTCGATCACCCCTAGCCATCTTCTCAACCTGCCCTCTCATGATTCGAAGATAATACAATTTATTCGTCAGTGCATGGCGCGTTCGGCGGGAGACCCAGCGGCGGCGGCGCCTGCGATAACGGAGGACAAACTATACTGTAGTGTACAGCCAGTGGAATGCTTGTCTTGGACCATCACAACGTAATACACATTTGTTTCTTTCAGGCAGATTGGAGGTGTGAGTCGAATACCCACCTCGGTATAGTCGGTCAGTGCAGGTATGTACAGTGTAGACCCTATATTCTGTCCACTTCAACGACACCACCTCTGTTTCTGTCTCTGTCTATCTGTGCTGCACGTATTGAAATTCAATGCATTACTATAGCCCTCGCCCCCGGTATCAGGTGCGAGGGCATAAATAGTTTCATTAGATTTCACTGGGTGTAGCACCGACAGACAGCACTGATGAATAATGTTGACATTGAACTAAACGGGTGCGCTTAACCAAAGCTTTTTAAGAATACTTTCTACGCCAGCCTCCGGCCAACGAAAACAAACATTGCTCCAGAGAAATGGAGGGTGTATTCGAATAGTGCACTGAAAGGACTGCTACTAGCCGTTTTCCAAAAATAATTTGTTCGCCGGGCGCATCGTCATCGGGTGGTGTCGATGAAGTAGACAGAACTTATGGTCTACACTGTACACTATAGACCGTACACGGGCCTACAGTATACAAGTCGGTCCGTGCAGTATCGGTCCGTGCAGTATCGGTCCGTGCAGTATCGGTCCGTGCAGTATCGGTCCGTGCAGTATCGGCCAGTGCAGTATCGGTCCGTGCAGTATCGGTCCGTGCAGTATCGGTCCGTGCAGTATCGGTCCGTGCAGTACCGGCCAGCATGCAGATGATCGGCCCCGGAGAGCGCTACACCCCTACTACCGCCGCTGACAATCACCAGCTGCACACGGCCAGCTCTGGTGTGAAGAGTGCCGGCAGCGGCAGTCACGCACCGGCGTGGACGGTGACAGCGCGGGTCAGCAGCAAGGTCACACAGCCGCGCTACCTGACGCCGGCCCCGGCCGAACAGACCCTGGCGCCGGCTCTGGCCGAACAGACCCTGGCACCGGCTCCGGCCGGACCAACCCTGGCGCCGGCCCCGGCCGTAACCAAACGCACCCCGGCCACGACCGAACGCGCACCCGCCGCCGGCTACTGCCTCTGCTGGGGGCTCATCTACGCTGTCCTGCTGGGAATGCTCGCCTTCCAGCTCTATACGGCAGGCTCCAGGTAATGACGTCACTGTCCTGCTGCAGGACTGCTCGCCTTCCAGCTCTATACGGCGGGCTCCAGGTAATGGCGGATGAACGTGGTAAGAGGTGTGCCCCTTTGGACCGCTTATCGTGGTGTCAGTCGTGTCACTGTGCAGCCGCTGCACTATCGTTATGATGCAACTGTCATGAGCTTTTCTGACAGCAACTGGCATGAGCTTTCCTGTTAGTTTACTTTCATGCCACTTTCAGAATGGCATTCACACTGATTCGGATACACCATCAGTTCATGATCATTTAATTTGTTTGTTGTTCCAGAAACGTAGCCATGGGGGGGGCATGCCCTCCTGAGCTAAATAAATTAACACTAGATATAATTAGATTCTCCGACGACCCGACCCCCCCCCCCTCCCTCACCGGTCAGCAGCATATGAACTGAAGGAGCAAAAGTGATTTTTTGGACGTGCCGCCCCCCCCCCCTGAGCAAAAACGTGGCTACGTGGCAGATTGTCCTATAGGACAATCTGGCACGGGCTTCCTATAGGAAGCCCGGCGCAACGGCTAACCCATGGCGACTGAAAATGCGAGTCTGTTTCAGCAGCGTGCTGCTGTACAAGCTGGTCATAAAGTATACTGTATGTGTTTTAAGTATACTGTATTTGCAAGACAGATATGCAATACAAGAATGAACAGGTTACAAAAGAAGTGGTGAAAGATGGTCGAATTTTGAGCCATTAGCTAAATTCGCTGTACAAATGACTGAAACATATAGCGGAATCACACGAATTGATAATTAATTGTGCTACAGATTGATTCTGGTGGAAATATTGGCAGTCTTTCATATAATTATGCTCCTATTACAGTTTTAATTCCTTATCAATTTAAATCTATGTGATATTTATAGTATAATTGCCGTCACATGCACCCATTCAGATTTCTGGCGGGATCAATCACCCAACACTGGCATATCCAGGAACTGGAGAAAATTCCAGTGCCTGCCATCACCATTTGCCACGGCAACATGTTCAAGAAGGAGGTCGTACTCAGGAGCGCGGTCAACGGCACCACGTGGGCTGATTGGATCAGATACGGTCCCAGGTGAGTTTACCGAAACACGACTGAAGGTCGACCCACTGATATCTAATGATGGCTGAATGGTTGATAATACGTCATAAGATGTGTCTCACATTTGCGCCAGCCCTCCAGATATTTACCACTGCTGACTAGATCGATCAGACAGAAATGGTGAATTAGTATATAACACTCACCATTTGTTCTGGCAAAATGAACTAGAGATGGAAAGATATAATCATACTCTCTTATTAATTTTTAGCTGTACCTATTGCTAACAACCATTGAGTTGAAGTGTCGTGTTCGCTCCTCAGGCTGCTTCGCTGGGGTGAGGTCGACTTCGATTCGTTTTACTGGAACGCATCCTACCGCTGGTCTGACATGGTGGCATCATGCTATGTGAGAAACAATACGGTGATCGGGACACAGCTCGTTTGTTTAAATTCGTTGCATCTATTCACGCGCCGATTCCATTCATATCTAGGGGTAGGTAGGTGCTCATCGAATTCAAGGGCCGCCTGGCCAAATTGGCAGATTTGTATAGACATGTAATGACCATAATCCTAATTATCAGAGGTCAACCAAGCTACGCCTGCAGCGACAGTCACGAGCGTGAATAACACACAACCAGGGGCGTCGCCACAGGGGGGACGGGGGGATACCGTCCCCCAGCCGTTAGGCTGGGGGGGGGATTAATCCTCCAGTTTGGACAGTCTCCCCAGGCATTTATCTGACTTCACTCGGAAACAATGCATTTTTACTATATCGTATGCGTTTTGGAAAAAAGAATGTGCTCGCCTGTTTCCCTTTTACTTTTTTCTCCTTTTGAAAGGGGAATTTGGCAGAATTAAACAACGTTTCGACAGCAGAAGACATGAGGCATGGCGCGAAATGGGCTCTGTTGGTTGTTTACGGCACACTTTGTGCATGGATGAGAAACCATGCTTTTTGTAATGTTTCCTAATACAAATAGTGTCTGTCTGTTCTGTGCCTGTCCCTACCACATTTGCCTCTTTAGTATTTTCTTTCCCACATGTTTTAAGCGTGGTTGAAATAAATATGGGTATAAGAAGCTTCTTAAAAATAAGGTTGGTACATAATAAATCGAAAATGTATTGTATGGCATTAGTTAACAATTGATCATAAAAAAATAACAATTTATCTCAAAATGCCTTTGCAGCGGTCAAAATCCAGCTATCCGCAGTAAAACAAACTGGAAAATTTCACACTGCTTTGCGGCAAGTTTCGCCGACGCCATAGCTTATACAAATTTGTCCTAGCACTTACAATGTACAAGGCCGGAGGCCCACTTCGCGCCGCTTCGCGGCGCTTTATAATTTAAGTAGGTACTATTGGTTCCAAAATAAGCGTCCCACTGGGTTGGCCAGCGCAGGAGTTAAGGGGAATATACCGCCTTGGGAAAGTATGTGGATTGATGTAGATGAGTGCTCTCATCTCCATCATTTCTCGATAATTTTCCGAAGGCTTTATACCCTTAAGTGCTGTGCCGGCCAACTCCAGCGGGACGCTTATTTTGGACCAATAGTATACTATAAATGGAAATTTATTGAAATGGCTGTAAAAATTTCGTCATTTCCATCTGACCACCATTAAAAACTTCGGCGACACCCCCGCGCAGTCGGTTTGAGATTTACGTTATTACTACTTATATTGTATACCGTAGCATGTATCTACAAATTATTCCGCTTTTGCGTTTTTTAAATGTTTTTAGCCTTATGACAAAAAGGTGACGCCAAATCCGGGGAGACAAAATGGATACCTTTGTGCCAAAAAAGTTGCCCCAAACCGACGGCTGGATCCACCAGTGTCCGTCCCCCCACTCAAAATATCGTGGCGACGCCCCTGCACACAACCGGAAACAAATTACCTCCATAGGAATATGCTGGTCAAAATTGGAAATACTATCGTGTGAAACAGTTGACTCGCAACCACCTTCTCTCCTTTGTTGATTCTGATTTCACCATTTTCGTAGTTGGTTGGTACATATTTTGCGTGCTTCTGCCAACAATAAATCACATTCGTATCAATATAACACAAATGTAGGTTATGTCCGAAAACACAATGCTTAGTTAAGTCTACCGAACTTCTATCCTCTCTCATTCGTTTCACTGCATAAGCCGGCAGATCCTTCCCCTTCCTTCCTTCCTACCATGTTATGCCCTTCTCACCCTTCCTTGTCATGCCCTTTCTGCAGGTCCAGTCGGCCAACTGTTCGTCTGCCGGCACGTTCTACGAGACGGCTACCCACCTGAGTGGCCTGTGCACCACCTTCGTCTCCAACATCACCGTCCGCGAGCAGCACATCGGCTCACAGGTAGTGTACTCACACACACTGGGCAGTGTGCCTACTACTTACATTGAGAATGCTTGGGTGATACTGTGACATGCCAAACACAAACGGCTAATAGCCTGGTAGATCCTGCAAATATGTTAATGTAACCGTGACTTAACCATTCATTATGTGGGAACCAGACATGTGCCAAGGCCAAAAAATAGGATCCAAGATCCACAAGATCCCATGAAAAACTGATTTTACAGGATAGGATCCACAGGATCCCACAGTTTTCTTCTTCTCCAGGATCCAAGATCTACAGGATCCCACAACAAAATAATCCTGCAGGATCGAGGATCAAACAAGATCCCATATCTTGGATCCTAGGAATCCTGAATCCCAGATATTATTTGGGATATTGGCCATGACTGATCACCATATGTAAGTTTTACACCATTGGCATTGACTGGGAAAGTTTAAAGGCATGAAATACATGAATTATTGTATTTTAGCACCACAAAAAGTGAAATATGATTAATAATATCCACAAGATCTCACGAAAAAGTGATTTTCCCGGATCCAGGATCCACATGATCCCACGTAAAAAAAATTCAGGATCCAGGATCCACAGGATCAAACGGCAACATAATTTCCAGGATCCAAGATTCACAGGATCCCGCGACAAAATGAAACTTGCAGGATGCAGGATCCAACCAGATCCCGGATCTTGGATCCTATAGATCCTGGATTTTGGATCTTGGCTTTGATCTTGGCCCATGTCTGGTGGGAACTATTGAAGGCTTCTGACATACAAATATGTTTAAATGTTGCAACTGGTGCATTCCACCATAGATCGACCAAGGCATAACACCACCATATTGTATTTTTGTCAGTCATTTTATCTAGGTGGTTATCATAGGCGGGAAAGCCAGCTGTGACAACGAGAAGGTCTCCGAGCAGCGGTTTTCAAGATATAGCTTCGGGCACTTCTCGGAGGTCACTCAGCAGGCCTATACAATACATGTGGCGGCTCGTAGTTCACAAACCATACTAGTTACGACATTAAACATGAATATTAAAAAAACTTCCATTGAACCAAGGATCATTTTTATAATCTCGGATTTTTATTTGGTCACTTGATTGCTGACCTATTTTGTGATGAGTGACCAGAACAATTCCTCAATTGAAAGACGAATTTAAGTTTGAAACGATTCAAGTCTGTTCCATGTTCTTTTAGATATGCAAATAAAAAGGCTTTCGGCCTCTACATAGGATTTTTAGCCTCTCATTATGATATATCGGCAAAGAAATATCTGTTATTTGGTATAGAGGCTTATCATAGCCAAGGAAGCAAGCTGTGCCAACGAACAAATGATCCGAGCAGCGGTTTTCAAGATATCGATTAAGAGACTTAGGCATTTTTCAGATGAGAGCCGCCAAGGGTACATTTTGTAAGGCCAGGGGCGTCGCCGAGGATTTTTGAGTGGGGGGGTCGGCTGAAATGACGAAAAAATATAGGTACCGTCATTTGTATGCGTGACGAAAAAATATACCCCATTTTTATGCGAGTCTTCGTATCATTTTTGAAGTGGATTTTAATGTTATAGGTGTTTGTTATTAAGCGAAATTGTTACGGGTTTGCCTGCTAAACCCAGAAATATATAGGCGTTGGCCCTTGAAGAGGACAAGATGTTAAAAATTATATTATTTAATTCAGCGTTACAACAAAACCAGAAGACGATGACGATGACTTTTGTTAGCGATAGCGCACCGATGTGACGCCGGAAGCCGTTGTGAAAATTTTAATTTTAGGTAGTTGAACGAAATTGTAATATTTGAAGGCAGATCGTGAGTGGAAACCAGGCCTTAACCCGCGTCCGGCCGGTGCTCGGCGCCAACCTTCCTCGGGCCGGGGGGGTGTTTAGACACCCCCCCTTCTATACTCGCTGCCTATGGGACCTAGACAATAAACCAAAAATACCGTTCGAGAGCTCGTTAAAAGGGATTTGGGAAACTATTTCATTGAAAATTTTCCCTCAGGTCAATATTAGAGTCACCAAGAGTCATAGGTCAATTTCTCAATTTGCCAGATTTAGGACATATCTCCAGATATCCCCAAAATATCTCGGAAACTATGAAGCTAAGGGAGTAATCATGTAAAAAAGGGATTAAGATGCTATTTTAAAATTTGCAATCGCATATATGTCCCCTCAAATTTCAAATCTCAGTCAATAGTTTGGGATCCAGAGGTATCATGGTCAAAAATGGCAGTTTTTTGTAAAATATGTTTTCCTGAATAGCTTATTGATCTAAAAATGACACATAACTCAATTCAACACTATCGTGTTTCCTCTCGTCAAGACACTTTGAACATATAATTGATGACCTCGTAAGGTCAACTTCAAATTTTGAAACTCAAGGTCAGGTCATTTGGGTGACCCAGATAGGGTCAATGTTGCATATGGGCGACGCGGACAGACGATCAAATACAGGTAGTGTTATTCGCTCGTCTCTATTCTTCATTATATCAGGAAGTTATTAGCAAATCATTGCGATGACCTCAGATGACTGTCAGAGATCTTTTAGAGAAGCAATCGCACCCTAGGTCATGTCAGATGAAAGCTAAAAAAACATAATTCTGAAAAAATCAGCCTGATCGCAATGCATACTTTCAGAATAGGAGCACTGTTTATTTTCGCCCATTCACTTATAATGGGGAGGTCAGGAATTTGACCTGACCTTAGGTCAGCCGATATCGAAAATCCGAGATACATATACTTTAGATTAGGTCATGCTCTTTATGAAACCCTGTAGAAAACGAAACCAATCCGCTAAGAACTGTGGGCTTTGGTGGAACCACAAACTTTTTCGGAGGTGGGGTCACTTGACCTAGCCCTGGTGGACCTGACTGACATGACATATTGTCAAAACTTTTTTGAAAGCTGGACAAAAGATGATCGAACAGGTACTGAAAATTTGGAGGCGCTACGCGCCTAAGGTTTCCCGATATCCAGGAAAAACCTGAGGGGGGGTGTCTAAACACCCCCCCCCCCGGCCCGGCGCGGGTTAAGTTATAGAAGGTGTTTGTTATGAAGCGAAATTATTAAGGGGTTGCCTGATAAACCCAGAAATATAGAACAGGCAGCTTGAACCTTCTTTTGGTTGCACACCTTGGTATGATGAAAATATTTAAATGGAGGTAGTTGTTTGCATATACATTAGCCTCGGATAAGATAAATAAACGACATGGCCGGTGGCAGTCAGCGGTAAACAGCTGATACAGTGAATGGTGTTGAAAAGTAAGGTAACCAATTTATACCTCACTTTTTAAAACTTGATGTAATTATTTGCAAACTAAACATGGATATATTTTCCTATTCATACTGTGTGCAATAAGAAAATGATCATGTAACATGCATAACCTTTGATAATTTTTAACGAAACTACAAACCTTGGACAGGGCTGAAGACGAATTGGGGGTAAAAATTTACAAGCTTTAAATAATGGTAGAGCATAATTATTGCCTCGCCAGTGCAGGCGGTGCCGTGCCCCCCTTCCGTTTTTCATGATTAGACAACGCGTAGGTCTTATCATGCCGAATCGATGCAACTTGCAGTACCCCTGCTTTTGAACATTTAATATATGCACAAAAATCCTCCAATGAACCGTGACCTATGACCTGGTTTTCTCAAGGTCATGTCATGCACAACTGGCGTCCCGTAAGATCGATGATTGTAGGCTTGTGCAGTCTCTGAGTGTTTGTTGTATAGGTCGGCAATATCCATTGCAAAATCACAGGTGTTACCAGGTGATATTTATGTTTTCAGCGAGATCGTGAACTCTGATGACCTGAAGATTACTTTTTTGGGCCTCTTGGTATTTTCTAAGACATTTTTGTGGCGCTTATCTATTTTTGGTTGACAACTTGGCATTCTATTTTTTAACACAATAGTCGTTTTACGATGGATTATTTTGCGCGAAATGTTTAAAAAATTACAATGTTTTTAAAAAATGTTAGTAGTTAGCCGATTTTCAACGATGGACTAATTTGCGAGAAAGTTTTTGACCCTCGCCTACGGTCTCGTAGGCGAGGGTTATTTTTTTGCGTAATTAGTCCATCGTGAAAACGGCTGTACTAAAACATTTCAAAACATTTCAAAATGTTTTTAAAACATTTGCGAAAAATAATGCAATTGTGAAAACGGCTAATTATATGTTCCACCCGGGTCATGCTCTTTCACAGGTCAAACGAGGTGAGGCGAGGCTACTGACCTGACACCAGGAACGTAGCCAGGATTTCTTCCAGGGTGGGGGAGGGCAGCGTTTCGAAAGGGCCCTTCCCGAGCGTTGAAAGACCCCCAAAACAATCTTGATATGAGAAACTTTACGTATTTCGACCACTTTATTTTGTACCGCCCTTTTTATTTAACTTTTAATTAGATGGATAAGACCAGAGCCCTCAAGACCCTCAGAGACGCCCATGAACCAGGCACGTAGCCAGGGTTTGCCAATTTGACCAATTTGGCTTGTTCAGGAGGGGCCTTCCGTAGCCGCCCAGGTGCCGTTTTGTTCTCTTCAGACAGAGACTGACGACTGACTGGTGACTTCTGGGTACCACCAGATCCGGATAACACTGATGGAGAAGTCAGCCACCGGACCATATGAGCACGCCGGCTGGAACGTCTTCTTCCACGCGGCTGACGTCCGCTTCACCGACGTCACCAAGTTCACCGGACTCATGGATCAGGTGACGTCATCTGTGTCAGCAAGTGACTGCATCGCTGTCATCAGGTGACGTCATGATTATCAGGAGGTGACATCATCTTTAGTAACCGGCATATACCGCCGCCCGCAATACCGCCCGCAAACGCCGCCCGCAAACGCCGCCTACAAACGCCTCCCGCCAACACCGCCCGCAAACGCCAAATACCGCCAACGCCGCCCGCAATACCGCCCGCAAACGCCGCCCGTAGACAGGCATACAGACATATAGACAGACAGATAGGCAGACAAACTTTCTTTAAATAGTACCTAAGTTAGGTAAGCGTTTGATTGATATAAAGTAAGCAAAAATCGCGACCTTTGATGGCGTGTAAATATGACCAATGAGGTCGTCCGGAGCTATAGGTTGGTGTGTATGTTTCTTTCCCTTAACAATACATGTGTACACACTTTCATCAAAATCTGAAAGGGTCGGGTACGAGACCTCTCTTTTGTGCGCGATTTGACGTGAAACTACCTAGTCTTGCTACTCGATGGGTTAATTTCTAATCATGCTGCGTTCTCGGGTTTCTTTGTAAAGGCGGAAACCTGTCTAGCGTACTTATTTTGCATGACAGCCAGTGAAATACCTGTATGAGCTCCTGCAATATATCAAAGAAACATATGTTCACTCGCTTCCTTTGCAACTCATAAAGAGGACGCACTGTACCTTAAATCAGAGACGTTTTTTTAACCTCATAGCTGGTTGCTTTGAATGACCTAAAACTGTGACCCGACAGGTACTTGTCAGCCCTGGACGGATTATCTGCCTCGGCCTTACCCCGGCCCAGATCACACGCAAGCATCGGTGGTGCTCGTCACGGCCGAACGCGCTCGCAGAGTACGAGGCGTGCGTGGTGGAGCAGATCAGAGTCAATATTAACGCCACGACGGATGGCCCATGTCAGCTGCCGTCCCACGACAAACCGAGCAGGAGCTGCACATCCTTCGGTGACTACCTCACCGCACTGGCTATACCCGGTGAGCTGCACATCCTTCCGTGACTACCTCACCGCACTGGCTATACCTGGTGAGCTGCACATCCTTCGGTGACTACCTCACCGCACTGGCTATACCTGGTGAGTGAGAGGCGCCGCCTCTCAGATACCGCAGCTTAGATAGGCGCACTTCAGGCGCCAAAGTGCTACCACGGACAATAATCGGTGGTGCTACGCACGAGGGGCATTATATAATATATGCCGTGCACTGACTGCCAACGGCGGCACACTGGGCCGGGCGGACGTGCAGGAAAACTGGGTATCTCGGTCGGAGTCGTTTATTTAGGCGCAGTTATCTCATATCTGACGGCAATTCCCAGAGTTCATCACACGCGCCTGAGCGCCTTTCTAGCCTAGCTTCCTAGCTAACTGTTTTTAGCTGTGACCTCTGACTTACGATCTCTGTGTGACCTTTTATGACCCTTTTGTGACCTCTGTGTGACCTCTGACCTCTATATCCGCCTACCGCCGGCAGAGGACCAGCTGGATGAGCCCGACTTCCTGCTGTGGTCAGCCGGCCACGCCTGTCGACAGCCCTGCAACACTCACCGGTTTCGCACGGACAGCCAGCAGTCGCTCTGGCTGGGGGAGACGCAGCAGCTGCTGCTGCAGCCGCAGCTGGTCGGGCGCACCACAGCGCTGCTGCGACTGCGGCTGGCCGACGGTAGAGCGAGCCTCACCGAGGAGGAGGCCTACCCACTGGATGCCTTCGTGGCTGACGTTGGCGGCCACCTCGGCCTCCTGCTGGGAGGCTCGGTGCTGGCGCTGCTGCAGCTGACCGACCAGCTGGGCAGGGCCGTCCACCGCCGGCTGAGTTGCTAGGGGGCGTTCAGCCTGCTGCAGCTGGCCGACCAGCTGGGCAGGGCCGTCCACCGCCGGCTGAGACGCTAGGGGGCGTTCAGCCTGCTGATAGCTGGCCGGACCACCAGCTGGGCAGCCGTCACGCCGGCTAGACGCTAGGGACCGTTCAGCCGCTGTAGCTGGCCGACCACCAGCTGGACAGGGCCGTCCACCGCCGCTGAGACGCTAGGGAGGCGTTCAGCCTGCTGTACTGGCCGACCACCAGCTGCAGGGCCGTCCACGCCGCTGAACGCTAGGGGCGTTCAGCCTGCTGTAGCTGCCGACCACAGCTGGCAGGGCCGTCCAACGCCGGCTGAACGCTAGGGGCGTTCAGCCTGCTGTAGTGGCGTACCACCAGGCCTGGCAGGGCCGTCCACCGCCGGCTGAGACGCTAGGGGGCGTCAGCCTGCTGCCAGCTGACCGACCAGCTGGGCAGGCGTTCACCCGCCGGCTATTTACGCTAGGGGGCGTCTCAGGCCTCTGCAGCTGGACGACAGCTGGGGCAGGGACGATCCACGCCGGCTGAGATCGCTTAGGGGCGTTCAGCCTGCTGCAGCTGACCGAACCAGCTGGGCCAGGACCGTGTCCACCGCCGCGCTGAGACGCTAGGGCGTTCACCTGCTGCAGCTGACCGACCAGCTGGGCAGGACCTATCCACCGCCGGCGAGACGCTAGGGGGCGTTCAGCCTGCTGTAGCTGGCCGACCACCAGCTGGGCAGGGCCGTCCACCGCCGGCTGAGACGCTAGGGGGCGTTCAGCCTGCTGTAGCTGCCGAACCAGCGGGCAGGGCCGTCCACCGCCGCTGAGACGCGTAGGGGGCCTGCAGCCTGCTGCAGCTGGCCGACCAGCGGCAGGCCGCTCCACCGCCGGCTGAACGCTAGGGGGGCGTTCAGCCTGCTGCACTGGCCGACCAGCTGGGCAGGCCGTCCACCGCCGGCTGAGACGCTAGGGGGGGGGGGGGGGGGGGCCGGTTGTTTCAGGCCCCCTTGTTTTTGGGGGCACTGGCACCAGCTGGCAGGGCCTTCCACCGCCGCTGAGACGCTGGGGGCTTCAGCCTGCGCAGCTGACCACCAGCTGGCGGAACCGTCCACCGCCGGCGGAGACGCTAGGGGGCGTTCAGGCCTGCGCAGCTGGCCGACCAGCTGGCAGGGCCGTCCACCGCCGGCTGAGACGTAGGGGCCTCAGCCTGCGCAGCTGACGACCAGTGGGCCAGGCCGCTCCACCGCCGGCTGAACGCTAGGGGGCGTTCAGCCTGCTGCAGCTGACCGACCAGCTGGGCAGGGCCGTCCACCGCCGGCTGAGACGCTAGGGGCGTTCAGCCGTGGTGACAGATGTTTTAGATTTTCACAGCCAAAGTTGTAGATATGTTACATCATATTGTGCAGTATCGTTCCAATATTATGCATTTAAGTATAATACACAGAGCTGGCTTGCATTGTTCTCCCGCGTCCATCAGACATGCTGGACAAACGACGGACTCCATGGCGTATCCATCAGACATGCTAGACCGCGGGGGGCAAAGTTATACGGTAGCATGGGTGTGACTCTTCCTACTAGCCGTTAGGGTTACATGTTAAAATGCCACTTTTAAAGTCAAGTTTTCGAGACTTTCTTTAAATAAATATATCAAAGTTGAATCATAGAAATAAAGTTTAAGCGCTTTTATTTATATTTCCAGGATCAAAATGTCAAGCCCAATAACGGTTCTCGAGTTGTTAGCCAAAGTATGACACCGCCTCAGCGAAATAGTGGACGGTTGTGGGATCGAATCCCGGCAACGCAAGTATTGTTTTATCGTAGAAATGGTTTCGTACAGGGCTATATCGGCAACACGCAGTGTTCTGTGCCATGCCGAATGCCCCCTAGTTGGCACGAAAGGGCCCCAGGGCAGGCGGAGAGCCCTCTGAGCATGTCGACATGTCGACAAAGCAGCCAGCGCAGTTCCTTGCCAGGTCTTAAGGCCCCTTAAAAGGCTGGAGGGCCCCTGAACAGACCAGAGGGCCTCTAGAAAGCTAAAAAGGCCCCCTGTGCAGATTGGAGGGGTCCCTGAACTCAGACACAAAGTTTGTATTGTGATGTGACTGCGAGCCCTCTTTGTATTTAATCTTATATGTCACCCACTCCACATCATCTCTTTCCGCGGATCTCAGATAAGTCCCAGCACAGCACAGTGGGCGGATTGACCATCCTAGCACGACACGGGTCAAAAAATGAATTATCGTGAAATGCTATCAAACATTTACCACTGTGTTCGCAATCCTTCAGACCACATTGTTCTGGGCTTTGTTGTTTGATGCAGGTGGTATTTCATGGCGAAAATCTAACTTAAACTTAGACTTTCTGGTCACGTCTGCCCGATCCGCCATCCGCACGTTTCGGCAGTGTGTTTTAGAGCAAGAGAACGTGAAATTTTAAGAAAGAAAAAATGTACATATGTATACACCAAAAGATAGCCATGAATCTCGGGAACACAATGAACCCAAAATAAATGGCATTCACACAATCACTTATGCTGTAAATGTACACCAAAGTATTGTAGACAAATGATCAGTACAAAACTATCGAAAAATATTTGAAGAAAAAATTCAAAAAATGTACCCCGAGTACCTCGACAAAAATCATATCACATGCCAATGAGACTGTGCTCTTTATGTTCCACTGCGATTTTTGCTCCATTTTGCTCCTTTTTCGTGGCAGGTCGATAAGTATCCGCATTTCGCAGACTACCCGAATACCTATTACGCTCACTATGTGATTAGCCAGAATCGTTCATCCAATTTTTGGTGAGACTTTCCCATTCCCATTCCTTGTTTCCTCTTTCTCATGCATAGGCTATTCTCAACTCCCTATCTCAATCTCCTCCCCCTCCCCCACCCGTTGAGAGGGATGGGGAGGACTTTCCCCGTCCTCTCGCAACCTACCAATAATCCAAAATGCGCGCTTTCCAAGTCCTGCAGCAGCAAGGCCAACTAATGGCAAGTGAGCGGCAATGGCATTTAGCTTTGCATTTGCATTTAAGGATTTATTTTACAAACGTGTTCTAAAAGCCATTATACCACGAAATATGCAGCAATCAATCATCTACACCAGAAGTACTAGTGAGAAGAAACAGTTTAAGTAATTTTGGCCCGAGCGACTGCTGCGAGACAGTTGCCTTTCACTCACGACATATGGTTCAGACATGAGTTTGGGCCGCTTTTGTATGGTTAGCTCATGCCTCTCAAAGATAAAAAAAAGAACCCGTTAAACCGTTTGATCATAATATTTTAACCTATATCCCTGCGGGAGCCAGAAAGTTACGGTTTAACCTGCGTGAGTGGGGCAGATGTCTTGCCCCCCCCCCCACGCAGATATCTCGAGAACCGTTCAGCCGATTTCGATGGAATGAACACCATTCAATTTTTCATGACAATATATTTCTTCTTGAATCCCAAAATATATTTTTGTTGAAAATGGGGACTAGGGGGCAAAAAAACGAAAAATGGTTATTTATAGGTCATTGAAGCCATGTGGTTCGACCAATTTTCATGCACAAAGCGTTTTGAGCTTTACGTGTACTGGTCTTCAATTTATCAAAAGGACAGGCACCCCCAACAAATCATAGTCGTACTCAGGGACGTAAAATGAGGGATTTTCTGATAAAAATATGTGCTGTTCATGATTGTTTGGAACTATATGAACCTCACAAGTGGGCATTATGTGCTGTAATTTGTTAAATGTAATATATTGCGCCTAGGTTGATCCACGTTAACATCGTGGTGGAAGGCAGTACCATGTGCGTAACGCTTTTTATCATCTTACTTATTTGAAGTTGAGCCTAATTTGACGGAGGGTATCGCCTCCCATTTTATGTACCTGGTTGCGCCTTTGCCCTAAAATATATACATTCCAAGTATATTTTATGTATATTCCAGTGACATCGTTTCTGACGCATTTATTGCATCGCAACTTATCGAAGGAAGTAATGCGCCACACCGCAGTCCGATAACACCCTCCAAAAACATGTAGGCTGGGGCACCGTCTTCTGCTTCGGTCGAATTGAAAATATAAATACGCGTTAATTATTTTTCACTAGGAAACAGTCACAAAATTCGAGACGCTAGGTCTAACGTATTATAGAATCGGACCAAGCAAAATGGCTGGGGCGAAAGCTGAGAATCTGCCCCCGCAAGGGAATAATGGCTTAAATCATTAAAATGCATAGGTTTACTAAGCGGAAATGGACCCAAAATATGTGAATTTTTGTTGCCTGCAAGTAGGTGACAAATAGTAACATTAGATCACTCGCTGTAACTTTATTAGTCACAGAAGTGAAAATATACTCTTGCATTAGATCGGGACAGGCAACTCGGTGGTGATTGTTTTTTTTTGCTTCCTGTCACACGCTTACGCTTGATTTGAGTTGTGACCATTGCATTTTTATTATTGCATCTCCATTTTCTTTTCTGATCTCGCTTGAGAAAACATATTTCAATTCAGCGCACCAAAAAGGCCCTACATACCCATTTGCATTGTCTTACATGCTGTCAAAGTCAACTTTCGAGCCGTGTCGTGCTAAAAGGGCAAATCCGCCAACTGTGCACAGGTTGGAAGGGCGTTCCAAAGGTCCTATGGGCCCCTAGGCGAGCTGAAGGGACCCTGGACCTTTCAATAGCAAGAATGCAGATGTCCAGTGAATGAATCTCAAAATTTTCGCGCCACTCCGCGGCGCAATTTAATTACAAATTATAATATATGCCGGTTAAAAACGCGCCATTTTTCGGCGCAATTGTGTGTTATATTGTTACTTCTCTATATAAGTAGGCAAAATAGTTCGCTTTATCACTTTTTTAGAGCACTTGTAAACGCACAATAACAATGTTAGATGTCCACACCATAAGCGATGCGACGCAATAAGAGAATGGATATCTAGGGCATAAGACTCAAAATTTTAGCGCCGCTCCGCGGCGCATTAGATTCAAGCATTCCAAATCTTGAGCCTAGACAAATATTCGAAGTTGGTAAAGCTGATTTAAAATTGGTGTCAATGGTTTCACAATTGATATGGCAGTTTGCTAACTCCAGCTCCTAAATGTCGGTAAGTCCATGCTATACCTGTCATACTGCATTCTCCATCCTTTTAATGTGCCTTTTTATCCGTTTTAATTGACCCTTTCAACGCTTGGGAGGGAGCCCTTTTGAAGCGCTGCCTCCACCCCGAACGAAATCCTGACTACGTACCTGGTTTAGGGGCCTCTCTAATGGTCCTTAAGGTCCTGGTTTAATCCAGGTCATCAAATGATAAATACAAATGAAAAGGGGCTCTCACAAAATAAAGTAGACAAAATCCGTAGATTTTAATATTCAGGGGAAGTTTGTTTTGGGAGGGAGGGTCCACCATGACTAACTTCCCCCTATCTGAAGGTCAGACTGCGCCCCTGGTAAATGGTCAAGCCCGTTGGCGTGGGATCGAATTCTGCAACACCAAGGCATCTTCTTCGACGTGGTTGAAGACAGTGTTACTTCGACAACGGCGGCACCCTGTTTTCTTGGTTCCTCTAACTTCATACTAAAAATATGGAAATATTTACCGAATAAGATTTAAATAATTAATAGCTGAATATTACATTATAATGCACACCACCTTTCTTCCATCAAAATTTCAACAATTTTTCGCATTAGTTTCAAACCATATACAAGCTGACACCCAAACATGAGAAATAAGAATACAAAATCCAATCTTATTTTTAGATTCAAGTGGCAAGCACTTTATGGTTCACCATCTGCTCTCAGAAGCGTTTGTCCCGATCGTCTTCATCTGATTTTTTGCTTGTCGTTCCGGAAATTCGGAATGCCACGACCGGATGGTGTCGCGGCTCTCGCAGTGGCTGCGGCACGGGCCGGCGGCTGGACACAACCTAATTACCGTGGACACAACTAAGGGAGGCCCGCCCGTGTGTGCGTGTGTGTGCGCGCCTGTACGTAATCGTGTGTTAAGATGATATGGTTTTCGGTGGAAGTGGGGTCTCTTGTGCGCTTGTGTGTATGTTTAAAGTGTGGAATCGGTATGTTTGTCGGTGGAGGTAGGGATTCGTTTTATTTAGGGGGAAGTGTGTTGGGGTCACGATGACCTAAAACCGCGGCTCTGCGGGCCGAGCGGCCGTCCGTCGAAATCCGGCCACTCTGCGCCGCCGAGGATGACCGGTCAGTGACCGGCGCCGGAGCCGCGGGGTCGCGAGGCAATCGTTCGATGGCGGCGGGCTGCCAGCTCAGACGTGGTAATACAGACTACACCCTACAGTGATACTGAGTGTCTGAGAACGGCACGGAGGTAGCGGACGACAGAGGCTCACAACACAAACAAACACAATCACACAGGATGCATTTGTGTATTTATCTTGAGGATGAACAGTAATATTCTTCATGGTCGTCACATATTTTACTAGCTTTTATTAGTTGGTTACCCCCGCTGTCGGAGCGCCCACCAATCTCACCATTCATTATCATCTCGCACTTCACCAATTCTGCCTCCACAAGACATTTTTTTTACATGTGCAGGGCCCATTCTGACCTATGACCGTCCGTTTTATTCTGCTCAAGAGGGCCGACACCCATTTTTTCAATTGGACCCCCGGACCCACCCAGTTCCTAGCATCCAGGGGGCCAGGCGGGTCCGGACCCCACCCGAACCCCATGATCTCCAGCCGGGTGGTCAGTCATGGAGTCGTGACAAATATGCCTGTCGATCAGCATACGTCATTTCGATAGCAAACAGCGATGTCAAGCGGTTAGATCAGAAGCCGAAGAATCCTGCGAATCTGGGGGGGGGGGGACTCTGGCCGGGGCGAGCCACGCCCTTGTCTAGCTACCACTGATACAGCAAGTAGCGGGAGTAATCCGAGGAAAGTTGACAGTGGCGCACGCAGTAGGGGGAGGGAAGGGAGGTCAAAAGGTCAGCTGACCCCTCACCCCGTCCGAAATTTATGAGGGGCTCGCATCAAAAGGACCAGTATACTGACCCATACCTGGCAGGGGCCCGGTCTCGGTCAGGCCTGATCGAGGCAGCCAGTGCCGGCAAAGGCAAAATAAATGGTGGCCAAGTCAGGACGAGGGCCCGGTCCTTGACTCCTTGCATATTCTTGATATCGGCCCGTTTCTGGTAGGGGCTCGGTATTGGTCAGCCCCGATCGAGGCATAGTTTGGTGATGGCAACAGTGGCGTCGCCATGGGGGCAAACGGGACAACTTGCCCCCTTACAACCTCCGATTCGGGACCCCCTGAGATCGATACAGATCCGAGGAGATTGTGAGGTCGGATAAAATTGAGATAGATTGACGAGTGACCACGCCGAGCGGTTTGCAACTATACACTAAATATCATTGTTTTATCCGTGGGATTTAAATAAATTATTTGCAAATTGTTTAATGTTTAGCATCTGAGGTCCCGATCCCGGTGAGTCTTCGAGATTTATAAACTGATCCTATGATCTCAGTAGATCTGGAATCAAGTTTCTTAACTGGATTCGTTTTGGGGATCCGCACATGCTACCAAGGTGGCACGGGGCCATGACCCCTCCGCAAAACAATTTGCACTAGATAAAATATGAGATTATCTGAAGACCCGACCCTACCCCCCTCACCCGGTCAACAACATTTGGCTGATGAACAAAATTGTATTCCACCACTGACGTCTCTCCCCTGATAAAAATCCTGTTGCCCCCCCCCCTCCCACCTAAAAATCCTGGCGACGCCACTGTGCTCACTGCAGCGGTGCCTATGGTGGCACTGCGCAGCCTAGCATCACGTCGCCAACGAGAACATAGCCGAGCTGGCACAGAGCCGTGGTGCCGTACTCGGCTCCCAGCACTGTGGACGCCGAGCACGGATAGCCGCGCTGCTGGCACAGCTGGGTCAGCTTGGCCAGCACCAGGCCGCCCAGACCGCGTCGCCGGTGACTCTCCATTGTGTGCATGAACGCCAGGCTGCCGTTGTGGTTGAGCACACACCAGGAGACGAGTCGGGGGTCGGAGGGCGCGCCGGCCGCCGCCGGCTGAGTGGGCGTCGCGCCGTCGTCGTCGATGAAGGCACCGGCGGACAGGCCGGCCAGCAGACCGTCCCGAATGATGACGTCAGCATCAGCGGCGCGCGCCGAGTACGGCCAGAAGCGCTTCACCGTGTCGAAGTGGGAGGCGTCCAGAGGTCTGAGGGTGATGCCTGACCTGTGGGAGTGCGGGTTTCGGGGCCTGTGTTATTGCGTTTGATAATGCAAAATGAGGCGCTGAACGCAATTGTTGGGTTCAAGAATGTTCATCATCAATTTGAAAAAATACACACACACACACACACACACACACACACACACACACAAACACACACACACACACACGCACACGCACACGCACACGCACACGCACACGCACACGCACACGCACACGACTTTTATAATGAATGATTAGTGCTCACATCGCACACGCACCACGTCACACGCACACGCACACAACACACGGCACACACACACTACAGATCACACATACCCGCACCACACCACCACTCCCCGCACACACACACACACACACACACACACACACACACACACACACACAACTATGTAGGTATCCTATTATACAGGGTGTTTCATAAAGAATGTCAATTGTAAAATCAAAAGTCTAAAGGTACGTATAGTAAAAAAGCAGAACACGTGTAAATTTACAATACTCGTATTGTTTATTTTTTTATCATAGGATCTTTTTTGTTAACCTGCGCGGCGTAGGAGTCTCCAGCCGAACGCGCGGCGTAGGGGGGAATTTTACCCTTTTGTATCTTTCGAACCAATGTCCGCAGCGAGACGCAAAAGGCGGCGATCAAGATCTCTCAATGCAACGAATCGAATGCATACCAAAAAGTGTCCAAGTTAGGTCAAATGTCAGGTCACGGTCAGGTAAAATGCAAAAATCCAGTTAATTGAGTTAATTGCTCATACTTTCAATTCAAAACCTTTGATTAAGACTATTAGTGCACACAAAGTTCCCAAAAATGTAATGCATCTCCTGCATTAAGTAAAAGTGAAATTGTATGCAAAGGTCAAGGTCAAGTTCATGTCACACAATGTCACTGTTACCAAGAGGTCAACGAAAGTCTTGTGACACATGTTTTAAGGGTTATCTTACACGCATAATTCGATAGCAGCAGCCAATTTTACAAATTGACCACATAAAAGGTCAAGGTCAGGTCATCTAAGGTCAAAACTGGAAACTGATAATATGAATCAACAAGGCATGTTTCTAGACCAGTTTTGTCTCATAAATAGAGCAATGGCAGTATTAGGGCCTTGCCCCCAGGCATAAACTGGCCTGTTTCCCCCCCCCATGATCAAGCCGCACAAGAAAAAGTGATCAATAATAATGTGTAATGGCTTTGCCTTAGGAGAAAACTGTGCAAGTTAACAGTTTATCGGGGAAATATAACAATTTATCATCAAAATGCCTTTGCAGCAGTTAAAATCCAACTATCCACAGTGCAACAAACCGGAAAATTTCGCGCCGCTTTGCGGCAAGTTCGCAATTGCTTATACAAATTTGTTTTAGCAACTTATCCTCTTCATTTACGAGGCCGGAGGCCCACCGTCTATATTTCTGGGTTTTATCAGGCAAACCCGTAAAGATTTCGCGCTGCTTCGCGGCGCTAAATAATTTAAGTACCTACCTACTATAATATGGAAATATATATTGAAATGCTGCAAAGACGCTCTTTTTCGTCATTTCAGCCGACCCCTACATACAAACTTCGGCGACGCCCCCGCGAGTTGGTTTGAGATAGACGTTATTACTACTTATATGTGTATATTCCGTAGCATATATGCTACAAAGTATTGCGTTTTGTTTTTGTTAAACAAATAGCTCTAATACCCAAAAAGTTGACCGGCACAAAACCGGGGCGAAAAATGGGATACCTTTTTGCCAAAAAATGTCCCCCCCCCAAAAAAAAAAAACGACGGCTGGATCCGCCAGTGAAACCACGTAAAGACGAGCGAACGCTTCGCCCTTGCTCATAATTACTAGTGGAAGCTCGACATTTTTTGCAGTTATTGTGACCAGAAAAAAAAAGGTTCACGACGATGTTTACTACACCACCCGTATAATCGCAAAATACATCAGACACAAAAATCAGACATTCTTTTCGCAGTTGCATCTGAGACAAAGGGCAAGCACAGTTAACACAAGAATGCATCATTTAAAGCGTCCACTCCTCGTCTTTCCCTCTAATCAGAACATAGACTCATCACCAGTGCACCATCATCATGAGGCGCAGTGTCATCGCCCTCATGTCCCCCACTGCACCTGGCATTGCACTCCATCTCCGGCAGTCCGGGCGCCTGAGAGAACTGCTGCATCTTGACTGTCGCGCGCCACTGGACGCCGCTCTCGGCCGCCGCTGAGCCCAGCAGAGGCTCCAGCCAGGCGGGAATGAAGTCGGCGCGGAACGCAGCACCCCACAGCGGCGCCACCAGCTGTGGCGAGCGGAGCAGTGCTGCCATCTCTCGGAGACCTCCGGAACTGTCCCGCGCCACGGCCGTCACCGAGTGGAACTCGGGTGCCGTCTCCTGCCGGGGTATGGGCAGATATTGACAGCCGGGGAAAACACGCTGTGACGCAATGATGTGCGCAATGATGTGCTAGAATCGATTCGCTGGCCATTGCGTTGGGCGAATCCATTATGGCGTCAACTGAGGGGAAGTCCGTTGAGCGACCAATAGCGTGCCAGGCCACAGAATGTTTCAGAATCTTTTGGAAAGTTTCAGTCAGTAGAGATCACAACTAACCTATTTATAATTGTCGTGCTAATTTCCACCAAACCGCAATTTTGTAACATATTATATTCCTACCAGCATATTGCAAAATTGTGAGGGATATTTCAAGACAAAAGTCGCATGTAAAAGTTGCGTAATTAATTAATATACAAATATACTAAAACTTCTATACAAAAACATTTTAAAACATTTAAGAAAGATTTATAATTTTTCAGCGCAATAAATATTCGTGCAAATGTCTAATATTGGCATTAGCGATATTCATGGTATGTCTCCACTTAAATAATAATAATAATAATTGAGCATGCTGATTGACCCTCAATCGGAAACGAATCATCGTCTAGCTTTGATTTAGCTATTCATGCTCAAAGGAATACATTTCCTTCGGGAAAGCCTGACCTGCGAGTTACAAGGGGGCATTTACATCCCCTCCTGTGAAATGCATAAACATTGCAATTCCTTTTTTTCTATTTATATGGAAAAAAACAATGTTCTAAGGTAATTGTTTTCGTTCTAGTCGAACAATGAACCCATTAACCCGCGCCGGGCCGGTGCTCGGCGCCACCTTCCTCGGGCCGGGGGGGGGAAGGGGGCGTTTCGACGCCCCCTTCTAACTCGGCTCCTATGGGACCTAGACATAAACCAAAAACACCAGTTCGAGATGCTTCGTGTCAAAAGAAAAGCAATTTCGAAACAATTTTTTTTGTGGAAAATTCATTTTCTTCAGGTACGATATGTGGGTCACCAGAGGTCATCAAAGGTAAGAATGTGTCAAGGGATTTAGGACTAATATTATCCAGATACCCCCAATTATCTCCAAACTATTTGATAGCTAGGAGCAAACAAGTAGACGCAATAGATAAGCTATTTAAATTTGCAATCGCACACAGGTTCCCAAAATTTTCATCTCAGGTCAATAGTTTGGGCTCAGTAGGTCATCGAAAGTCAAAAAAGGATATTTTTGCCAAAAAAAATGCTTTTCACGATATAACTGTGTTCCTTAAGATGAGAATTTATGGAAAATATTGGTGTTGACACCATTGTGTTTGTCTCGTCAAGGCGTTCGAATCATGTATATGGTTACCAGAAGTGTAGGGGTCAACATAAAAATTTTCTATCTGTGTCAAGGTCAAGTGGTGAAGGCCCAATAAGTTCATGTGTACATGTGGGAGACGCGTCTGAGAGGATAAAACACACTTGGTGCTGCTTTCAATAATCTCTATCTTCAACTCTATATAACGAGAGTTATTACAAAACGGACTTGTTGGTGACCCCGGATGACCCCGGGATGAACCTGCGGGCTAGACCCTGTAGGATACCAGAAAGAAAGACTAGCCATCCTCGGTCTTCAAGAAGATGCCTTAAATAACTGATAAAGAGATTGGGGCTGATATCATGCGGGTATCTAGAATGAAAGCAAATTTAAATATTTCCCCTTATGACTTATAATGGAGAGTTGTCAGGAAGAATGACCCTGACCTCTAGGTCACCGGTACTGCGAAAAGCCGAGATAAACAAACACATAGGTAGTGTATGCCTCAATAAAAATCCTGTAAGTAAACGCAAATCGGATCTATATCAAAAAACTCTGGCTTGGTAGGGCGCAAACTTTTTGGGGGCGGAGTTGTCGACTTATGACCCGGCTAACCTTTGGTGTAGCGCTGACCATGACATGGACCTGAGAGTCATTAAAAATAGCAAAGCTGGCTCAAAAGATGAATGAAACAGGTATTGAAAATTTGGCGGCGCTACGCGCCGCCGTTTTCCCGATATCTCGGGAAAACCTGAGGGGGGGGGGCGTCTAAATGCCCCCCCGGCCCGGCGCGGGTTAACATATGTTACAACTCCGAATAGCCGTAATACGCAGTTTAAGCTTGTGACCTCGGATGACCTCGACCTGAACCAAGGTCAACAACAGCTCATAGGTGGAGAATTGTATACTTCTGTGGGTGTCCAAACACCCACGGAGGCTAGCGAACACCCATACGAAATAATTCAAACACCCATGCATAATCTCCAACACCCACAACACCCATAAGCGTTTCTCGAAGGGAAAAGGAAGTTTGTTTCCCACTTAAAGCTACTCGTTGGAATCCATCTGGAAGCAACTGTGCCAATGCATATTAGCGTGTAAATACAAATCCTGCGCGTATGCATTGAAATGTACCAAATACTCCGATAAATGAAGACCCCGAAAGAGCAACAGTATCTGGCCATTTTTAGATATATGAAGTAAAATATCACGGAGAACAGCGATTTTTTGTGTTTATTTTTCGCGCTAGCCTTTGCATTTTTGTTTTGTTATAATAGCTATTTTTTGCATTTTTTCGCCGTCAGATTTATTCTAGCCGGGTGCGCTTACCGTTACACCATAGATTCAGAATGTGAATTGTGTTGACATTTGTGTCGCAGTTTGTATTTTGATGGTAAGTAAAGGCTGCAAAAATATACATGCTTTTCCGCTTATTTTGTTATACAGAATATTGACGTAACCAAGCCCAAAAACGTTTTTTCCTTGTCTTGAATAATGCAGGTATTTTTCGGTTTAATGTCGGAAACGGGACTTAGCTTTTCTCACTTTACTTTGCCATCAATATACTTTATTATTAACAGTTTACCAATATAGTTATCAAGTTTATAACACTACGGACTACGGTTTTAAGCAAGCCGTGTTTTGTGTGTTTTTGGGGGGAGGGGGATGGGAGGGACAAATCCAGTGCTGTATTTTCAAAAGGTTGGTGTGTTTTGGAACTTGTCAGTCTAAGGCCTCCCAACATATAGGACACACGATCCGCAAATATTTGGAGGTCCACTATCGCTATTCCGCGATCGAAAATGTGGCGTTCCGTGATCACGGAATATTTATTTAAGTTTGAATTAAAATGCTGCGATCGTTTATTCCGCGATCGGTAATCGCTAGCGAAGTTTTTCTTCGAAGAAATAAAGCCTTAAGCCATTATGACAAGTTAGAACTTGACATTTAACGTTTGCTAAGAGCGGGGAAGTCAGGGACTTTACTGTGGAACAGTTCAGAGCTAACTGATGAGCCAGCGGGCGGCCAACAACAGGCATGTCAGGTTATAAAACAGCTGGCTGGTTAACCCAACCTCGCGCGGTAGCGCGAAAAAATTATGTTTTCAAGTCAAAATTTTGAATCGTGGACTAAAAATCGCTGAATTAAAGGCAAAAACAGAATCCGCGATCGCAATCGCGATGGCAGATTTAATTCAAACTTAAAAAAAAATCCGCGATCGATTTT
>VOPJ01001190.1:0-12094 GCA_014673585.1 Semibalanus balanoides
GGCGTTTTCCCCGGATGGGCTGAGAACCCTTCACCGTCTCAGCCCTCCCGCGGATGCCTGGCAGCCAACAGCTGAGAACCTCTCTGCGTCTCGAGGTCCGGATAAGGCTCGTATTATGATTGATGTTGTTGTTGTTGAGGGTGTACGCCCCGCCGGTCGGACCCTCATCCCGAGAACCATCAGTGTATATGAATGTGAATGTGCTATGTTGTGATTTGTATTCGTGAAAGAGTGCGGGTGTCTGTGCCACCGTGACTGTGTTCTTGTTGTGTGTCAACAACTGTTATTGAACCTATATTTGGCTTCTTTAAAACATTTAAGTTCATAGAAATATTTTAACCAATTGACGTTATGTTAACACCATTCAGTAAAGTTAATGTGAAGGTCCGGTGATTGGGTTACATTGAGCTAAAGTTGTATTGCATAAAGTGAATAAAAATGCGTTTCATAACAAGGATATGCATCTTATCACAATTTATTTCAGGTAACACTAAAATCCAATACAAAATAAGCATCACCGGCACTTCGAGAGTAATAACTAATAAGCATTGCATCAAAGATCAATTATTAACACTGAATGGCAGGGTTGATTATGCAAACACAGATGCGTAGAGAAATGATCGACCCGGCGTACCCGCACCCACCAACACTGTTTTAACTTTCGACTTCACCTGTCACTGGGCATTGCCTGTTGGTGATATTTTGATAATACATAATACACAATACACAAACAAGCGCTTTTCTATGCGAAGAAGCTGCTGTGCTACATACTTTCTGGGAGCTGTATTTCACGTGATTCAAAATCAGTGCTGCTATCATGTAAGCAGCCTGCTCGCCACTTTTCCCCACCTCTGCTTCGGACGAACCGAACCGAACTGTTCCGTAACACACGGCAGCAGCTGCCCGTCGGTTCGTCGGTGCCGACTTGTTGCTCGTGGCGCCGACTCAGGGCAGCTGGCCACGCGGCGTCGCCGACGGCGGTGAAGGCAGCCGACGCCAGTCGCCGGTCAACGCTCAGCGCGGGAGCTCGTATGGAAGCGACGCTCCTCTCGGCTGAGGTTAGTTCACTGAGTATCACCCCTGTCACCGGTCACCCCTGAGGTCTCGTAGGAAGCGACGCCTCCTCTCGGCTGAGGTTAGTTCACTGAGTATCACCCTGTCACCGGTCACCCGCTGAAGGCTCGTATGGAAGCGACGCTCTCTCGGCGAGGTTAGTTTCACTTGAGTATCACCTCTGTCACCGTCCGCTGAGGCTCGTATGGAAAGCGACGCTCCTCTCGGCTGAGGTTATTCACTGAGTATACTCCGTCACCAGTCAACACCTTGAGCGCTCGTATGGAAGCGACGCCCTCTCCGGCTGAGGTTAGTTCAATGAGTAATCACCTCCTGTCACCGGTCACCTGAGGCTCGTAATTGGATGCGACGCTCCTCGCTCGCGAGGTTAGTTCACTGATATCACCCCTGTCACCAGTCCAACCCCTTGAGGCTCGTATGGAACGACGCTCCTCTGCTAGGTTACGTTTCATGAGTGTTATCAACTCCCTGTCACCGGTCACCCCTGAGGCTCGTATTGGAAGCGACGCTCCTCTCGGCTGAGGTTAGTTTTACTTGATATCGACCCCTGTTCCACCGGTTCACCCCTGAGGCTCGTATTGGAAAGCGACGCTTCCTCTCGGCTGAGGTTAGTTCATCTGAGTATCACCCCTGTCAACCTAGTCACCGCCTGGAGGCTCGTATGAAGCCGACGCTCCTCTCGGCTGAGGTGAGTTTACTGAGTTAATCACCCCTGTCCCAGTCACCCTGAGGCTCGTATTGGAAGCGACGCTCCTCTAGGTCTGAGGGAGTTTACTGAAGTATCACCCTGTCCCAGTCACCCTGAAGGCTCGTATGGAAGCGACGCTCCCCTCGGCTGAGGTTTAGTTCACTGAGTATCACCCCTGTCACCAGTCACCCCTGAGGCTCGTATGGAAGCGACGCTCCTCTCGGTAGAGGTGCGTTCACTGAGTATCACCCCTGTCACCGGTCACCGCTGAGGCTCGTATGGAAGCGACGCTCCTCTCGGCTGAGGTTAGTTCACTGAGTATCACCCCTGTCACCGGTCACCGCTGAGGCTCGTATGGAAGCGACGCTCCTCTCGGTAGAGGTGAGTTTACTGAGAACCACCACAGGCTCTGCGGTCGCGGCGGACGCAAGGTTCGTGGAAGGGATCAGAATGGAATAGTGAATAGTGCGATGACACAGGGACGCTTTTGAATATTATAGATAGGAGATGAATTTGCTTCCAACATTACAATTGTGTATTTTTGGATTTTATATTATTTAACCGTTGTATTATATTGCGTTGTATTTTAATTGATGAAGACAGTACATAGGTCAGGAATTAGTCGATAAGCACAGCGGCAATCCTGTTCGGATTAAATATTATCTGTGCCGTTTAAGAAAGGTACCCGTAGACCGTAGTACAAATTAGTAATGTAAAGCCCCAGGAAGGGGAAGATAAGTGTCGGGATCGAAGAGTGACCTGACTATACTGACCAGATTTACTGATGTGGCGTCAGAGTTGGTTAGGTTCGGTCTTGGTCTTGCCTGCCTGCCGGTTTAGCCTGGCAGTTTCGAAACTGCCTAAAAATGAAACAGGAAGTTTGCAAAATGCATGAAAATCCGGACAGTTTTGAAACTACCTGAAATTTGAGACAGTCTCGAAACTGCCTAGGCAAAATGATATTTGCAACAGCATCAGGCAGTTTTAAAGTAGCTTAGGCGGTTTCGAACTGCCCAGGCAATGTTCGGAACATCACATTAGTCCACTGAAACGGATGGTACATGGCGGAGAAGAAGCCATCCGTGGTCAGAACTCAGATACACCATCATAGTTAATAAGGTTATACGCTGCAGTTGCCAGTTTTGTTGTTAGTTGAGGCTCATGTGACTGGTTGCCAAAAATAATCCTAAAAATACTTTTTTAACAATACGAAAGGTATCGATTTATATTTATTGTTTGCGCGATGGGTGCCGCCAGAGACGTTTCGTTTCTTTACTGGGTTCTGAATCAGTTATTTGAAAGATTTACCTCATTTGCCAATTGTGGATGAATCCACTTAGTTTTTGCTTAATCATTCATACGCATGCAATTTATCTGAGGAAAAAAAACAGCACCGCATTACTGCGAAAGTTTTGCCGTCCCAGTCCGCCAAGAAGACAAGCAAATTGGCTTAGAGAACGGTGATAAAAAATGCCGGAATCTTTAGATGCTACAATCTATAATAAAATAGCAATGTTACCAGTTAAAATGTTTGGACGTTTAAGTGGTAACTGCGAAATTGAACCCAAACGATCAGGGTCATACAGCTTACGCAAGGTCAGTCAAATATGCTTCAAGAAATGACAACGCAAAATACCAACATAGTTGTGATGTCGGCCCGTTACAGACATTGTGCTTGGTCTGCCAAAATTAATAAACACAGATAGGATAGTGTGTTCAAATGCCGCTACAAATTGCATTGTAACCATTAGTTTGTTAATCTCATCAATACGAATTACATTACAGAGCTGGGTGGTTCAAACATCGAAATTACATAATTGCAGAAGTCAATAATGTTATTGGAGATATAAGACTATTCCAATGTGTATCTACTGTCACATCTACAAACACTTGTGATTTTTTTTTACTGTTTGAGGCATCCGCGAAGACGCCTGTTAAGTCACATGTACTATTGGTTCCAAAATAAGCGTCCTGCTGGGTTGGCCGGAACAGCAGTTTAAGGGAATATAACGCCTTGGGGAAAGTATGAGAAATGATGGAGATGAGTGCCACTCATCTGGGCACTCATCTCCATAAATCCACATACTTTTCCCAAGGCGGTATTTTCTCTTTAACTGCTGTTCCGGCAAACCCAGCGGGACGCTTATTTTGGAACCAATAGTACATTATTCAGATCGACTATGTTCGAATTAAAGGATCGTGGTTTGCAGGGGAAATGCATCACCATTCGTAGATACGGATCGCGGCAGCTCTAAATTGGGCTCGTCACGTCATCGCGCCTCTGGACTGGAGTCGTGCATCCTCAGGCAGTTTTACAACTACCCAGAGTCCTATACAGTTTTTGATACTGCCGGGCAGTTTAAAAACTGACAGATTTTAAGGCATTTTTTCAAAGTGACTATTTTTTAGGCAGCTTCGAAATTGCCTTAATTAAGCCAGGCCGTCTCGAAGCTTCATGAGCTTTCATATTGCCTGTAACACAAACACAACACACAGCGTAGTAAAAATTGGAACTTAGATCACAGGTGACCTGATTGGTGGCGAGATTGTTTTGTTTTTCCTTGAACCCCCCTCACCTGCCCCGTAACATGCAAGGGAAACTAGGGGACACATAATTTGACAGATGGGCGCTTTAGTGCGCAAATCATTACCATTACCTCAGAATCTGGACAGATTGGATTATAATTAAATCAAATGCATTTAAACAAAAGATATATCATGCTTTGATATGCTCAATTGTGGTTTTCACCATTGTTTAACATAATATATCTTTATGAAGTGGCCACGAACAAGAATATTATTTCATTAAATTTACTATAATATTAATGGATACTATCAGTGCATGGATGCCAAAAAGTTTATGCAAATTCCTGCACATATTTCTGCAAGAAACGGACGATAAATAAACGTTCCTGACTTAGAGAAGACGTTTTCAGCACCATTTACTTTTATGGTTAGGATTTATGTGGCACGTTGGTGTCTTTCATTAGTTTGGCCAATAGGAATTGTTGGTCTGTGGGATTGGTCAATCCTATTGACAAGAAAAATTCAAGACAAAAATTGCAGACGTGCCCAGAAGCAGTGGCGGATCTACGGTTGGGCAAAATGGGCAATTGCCCCCCCCCCAAACTGTCCGAAATCGGCAAAAAATACGCATTTCATGATATAGAAGGAAATCTAGCAACTTTTAGCAGAAGAAAAGTTTGCTTTAAAATCAGGTATCAATGCATAAGCAAGCGAAATCCGATGAGTTTTTTCAAAATTAATGTGAGACTTTTTTGGATTTTCCCACCAAACAAAAACGTTTTTAGATCCACCAGTTGCCCAGAAGCTCGCTAATCAAGAACGGAAATTTGTGGCGAAAATATTTCATCGAAGACTAATGCCAGAAAATCGTATCTTAAAATAACGTTTTTAGGGCGGCTTGCTTTCAATTTCGTTGATTCTCAACTCCGAACCAAAGAGGGTAATACGGAAACAATTTTTTCACCACGAAGCTTCTTCAATTGAATTCAATAGAATGGTATAGAACAGTCACTATGATTTTCTACGCCCCACAATTGTCCTGAAACTTTACAACATATATAACTTTACACTCGACCAAGTGAACGTGGTCGTTTAGCAGAGTTTACGCGTTTAAGCTATTGTGCCACTCCGGAGACCATTCGTAAAATTGCAGTGTTAACAGCAACAATGGGAGGACATTTCTTCAAGATGACGTGCTTCTCTTTGGACTGTTACGATGTTTATCCAAACTTAGAACGGATGATCCGAGGGATGAGTGTCTGAAATCCCCTGTTGACCCATAAATCTACAATGGTTTATTTGTTCAGTCTTGAAAGCTACAGTTTCGTTGAGTGAAGCGTCATTTATATGATGTGGCTAGGCTAGGGTGGCTAGGCTCAGGTTCTAGAGAAAAAATATATAAGCTCAGTTTAGTGCACGAAATGGATATTATGAAAATTGATTCAAGCTTGGTGTAAGCTGTGGAAGCGTTAGAATTGACTCAGCCCGTGTAACTATTTGCCTGAGATATGATGTATTATGTTATATATTTTACCTAATTTACCTTACGGAATGTTTAAGGATGATGTTTGGTCATTGGATTGCGCAGGAATCACTTACTATCATGCAACGCAATTCTACAAATAAAACCAAACACTGTTTTCGAGACATGGATAATACAGAACAAATGGAAGAAATGGATGATACGTGATATGGATAATACACTGTTCTACAGATAAGGATAATATGTATTCAGTGAAACCAATTAATGTCGAAAGGTCATGTCACGTCGGCTTAGGGGTGATTCATTATTGTTCACACATGAAAGGCGAAAGCTTTCTGTCAGATTTCTTCTAGTACGAATAAGCTCCCTCGCACATACCTTGACCTTTTCGTAACCTTAAACATGATGTATGTTCAAGCTGACGAAGAAAACTACAGGAATACTCTTTATCGACGTTTTAACAGTTGCAGAATGTTAGTTACTTAAGAAGAAAATTGAAATTTTCGTCAGAGTAAGCTACAATGAATCATAAATCAAATTTTCTGTTTTTATCCTATTATTCTTCGAAAAGCTAAGACGCATTTTTTTGGGCAAATTTGGATGGCACTAAGCCAATATTTCTAGTTGTTTCAAAGTAATATTTATTATCCCATCGCATCACTACAATGAATCGCTGCCCAATGCTCGAACCGTTTACTTACAGACAGTGTAGTGCAAATGTTCTGTCCACTTCATCGACACCACCCGGTGACGATGTTCCCGGCGAATGAATCCTTCGTGAAAACGGCTAGAAACAGTCCTTTCAGTGCTCTTTTCGAATACACCCTCCATTTTCCTGGGGCGATGCTTGTTTTTATCTGACGGAAGCTAGCGTAGAAAGTATTCTTAAAAAGCTTTGGTTAAGCGCACCCGTTTAGTTCAACGTCAACGTTTTGTCCATGCGGTGCTGTCCCTGTCGGTGCTACACGCAAGTGAAGATATATTGAAACTATTACTTGCCTTCTCGCCCCTGATACTCCAGGGGATGAGAGTATAGAATTGCAATTGGGATATTCACTGCGTGTAGCACCAACAGAAGAGACAGATTGAACATCTAGCGGACAGAACTTTTGCATGGACAGAACATTTACACTACACTGTACATTAATTAACCGTGAAATTGGGCTTACCGAATAATGATCAACAGGAAGCTTTAAGACCACTTGCCAGTGAGTCTAATCGTGAGACGAGTGCATGGTGGTGACCACGTCCAGCTCGGGTTTACAGTGTCCGTTGTCCAGTCCGGCCCGGCCAGCTACATCCCCTCGGCCCTCCCTACCACTGGGGTGCGGATAAAGGCACTCTCTGCGATGAGCCTAAGTGGGTTCGATCGGTCCAACGTACGTAGAGCTGTATATTTGTAGTCCACAAACTCATGTAGTATCTGTGGTGTGGTCAGCAGATCCGGCAAAGTGTACATTAATGCAGTTGTTAACGTTATGCTAAACTGTATTATGGTAACTGAACATTCGATAGGTATAAAACCAATGTATATTTATTTCCTTCGTTGATGCTGGCAGTACAATATGACAATATGACAATGACCCCTGAAGACCTTGCGGCTCGTTTTCATGAGAAATCTCTAGAAAACCACCAGCCATTGCAGATCATAATTTTTTCGAGTGTTCTATTAAACTGTAGTAGTACACACTCTATGAAGGTTATACTATGCTCAAGTGCGCTAATTTTACCCTCCGTTGGTATCTGGTGAGTTTTTCGCAAGCCCCTCGACGGTGATATTGGTTCTTGTTGGCCCTGTGGGACCTGCGGCCAGTGCATTGCATATGGCCATTATGATTGAAATCCTGATCTAGCCTGCCAATATATGATTATTCACCCTTCATATAGACCTGCTTTTTCAGCCTCCGGTCAATGTGGTATGGAAACTTTGAGCAACATTTTATGAATTTGGATAGCCGATTTTCTTCCCGATACGAATTTCCAATAGATTTTATATACTCATTTTTTGGTCCACCAGATTTGTGCTTTATTCTCCGATATATCCGCGTTACGGGCGGTAGGCCGGCCACGTATTTTCGGGTTTGCCCAATATCTGATTGCCAAGCGACTAGTTATACTTAGGTGGCACGGCACCAAGTTTCAGTACAAAAATTAGATATTGCTTTGAAATTTGGTTTAGGTTTATTGTCATCCTGGGTTCTTACAATGATTAACACTACCGTGTTTTTTTCAGTATTTTTTTTTTTTTATACCCTCCCCGTACGGGGGTCTAAAGCGACCTTTCCCTGGATGGGTTTTTTACATAAAACTCACTGTTGCTACGCATTCAAGTTTATCTTGCTGAATATTTTTTGGTCGAGTTAACCAATGAAAAACAATTATAACATATACTTTGTCATATATTTTTTGTCAATTGAAATTGTTGATTGCGAAAGTTTGGAAGAAGAGATTACAGCAGGCTGCTTATATAGTGATCGTCATCGCTAGATTGTGTCAAACGATAAGATGGGTTGTTGGTATATATATGCACCTACAGTCTTTGTTGAAGAGATAGAGATATAGTTAGCTTCAATATGGCAATCTTAGCAGATATATATAGCAACACCACGCGGCGGTGTAGAGACTCGAGGAGGTTTGGTGAATGCTCTTAGATTTTCACAATTTTATTTTTTTTTTACCCGCCCAATATATTAAATAAAATTATATTTTTATGAAAAATCACTAAACCAATTATTAATAAATTTCCAAAAATATTTAATTAAAACGAAATTTTAATGTTAATTATTGCATGGTTTGAAAATACCCTTTTGTTAAAACGCAATATTTCAGAGCAATTCATTTTTTTTGACTCTGGTTGATGGTCACCTAAGGTGTAATAGAAATCTCATCAACGTCCAATTGTTGTGAAAGAATCCCTTTTATGGAATCTTTGACCATCGCATTACGATATATTATCATAGTACTCGTTTTTATTATGTCATTTCTGGTGCTCATTCACTTGACCAGTGCTTAACGGTCTTGATAGGACTTTTGTATTCACATTTATCAATTTTAATGCGATAGCAGATTTGCTTCTCAGAGGCAGGTCCTCGCGGGCATCGCATGGCTGAGTTTAGTCGGTCGAGTCTGAGGTCATTTCACTGGTGTTGACCCTGGAAGGTAAACAGGTTTCGTTTAGCCCTAAACCTAAATCATTTCGCTATTACCGTTAGACTTCCTCACACATGTTCACTGTGCAAACGCAGCTGGCTGTCTTGCCGTGTTGGCTCTTATGTCTTGTTCTACTTGGTTTTTGGGAAGTGTATAACAGGTTGGTGCTCGGACCGCACCTTCTCACCCCCTTCCTTCCTCGCAGGTATACGGCCAGCGGCTGCGCGCTTGCGCGGGCGGCAGAAATAATAACAATCACCCCGCTTGATGCGGGGGCAAGGTTGGGTCAGCGAAGTTTTGACTCTTGCCTCAGCACGCAACCATTGAGGGTCACTACGCGATTGCTCGTAACTTCCGTGTTATCAGTGTGTTATTACATTTATGTAATCGTCTATTAGACACAACTTCATAATGAAGTTTTTGCTGGCTTTTTTGTTGTGTCAACCAAAATGTCTCAATTTAAAGGCAGGAAACCCTCACTTTAAGTTTTTAAATTTGATTTCACAGTGGTAGCGCAATTGTCCGTCCTCTTCATATCTTTAACTGAAAACACTGCATATTTTTTAATATTTTTTTTGTCCTATCGTCATTGCGTCATTACCATCGTAAACATACTTCGTCGTTTCTCGAGAGCCCGCGGACTCCCTGCGTATTGTTTCTCTCGTCACGTGACTAAAGTTCGCTGCTTGTCTTCGGGTGCGATTCTATACCCCTTCCATTTTCTTATGCAGCTAAAACTATTATCGAATACATTTCTTAGCTTGGTTCCATGGTAAGAATTCTTGAAACATTTTCATGTATGTAACAGAGTAATTTTCTTATTTTACAAAAGTTCCGTGGTTTCGGTGACGTTTTTACTGCAGGTTTTGCAGTTATATGAAACTCTAGAGTATCTCTTATTGTTAGTATGTTTCAATTTTATCGAAATGGAAGAAAGGCATTTTCCCGATCGATTATGGCGGGCTAGATCGGGCTGGGCTGTAGACCCACTAGTGCAGGGGTTGCGGCTGCGAACAGGTCAGATAACTTCAGGGGCCCGGCGAGCCCATAGTGCAGGGGTTGCGGCTACGAACAGGTCAGATAACTTCAGGGGCCCGGCGAGCCCATAGTGCAGGGGTTGCGGCTGGCTGCGAACAGGTCAGATAACTTCAGGGGCCCGGCGAGCCCATAGTGCAGGGGTTGCGGCTGCGACAATCAGCGTCAGATCTAACTTAGGCGGTCCGCGGCGAGCCCATAGTGCAGGGGTTGCGGCTGCGAACAGGTCAGATAACTTCAGGGGCCCGGCGAGCCGCTGTGAAACTTGAGTAGTTAAAACTTTGACCACGACGTTCTGCAGTGGAACTGGAAATACGTTGAACTGGAAATACTGACGGTAGGGAGTTCAAATTCACACCACTCATGATGCAAGGATTAGCAAATGCTATGATATAGTGTTTTCGCTTTGACTAGCGAAACGTTTTAAAGTTTCTCTAGAACATAAATCCACCTTTTGAAAGGTTTGAACTAAACTATGGAATATATTTAAACCATTTCAAAATACACTCACTCTAAAGCCATGTATTCCAGGTGACTTACTAGCCATTTTGCATTCTACTGGACTAGGAGCGAAGCTTAACTTCCTGTGACGCAGAAGTTTACCGAGCCCGTCCATCAGATATCACATAGCGCAAACGATAACTCAAGTCTGGTCGGCTCCACGGCCGGCTGCCGCTGCCTGGAACTGCAGCAGTCTGTCAACTGTGCCGACTTATAACTCGGCAGCTCAAACGGAAACTCTGATCGTGAAAAACAGACGGCCATGTCATTGCATCCGCTCCAATGCACGATGTTCAGTGATATGAAGATGGTGTAATTTGAAGACATCTGCTGCAGCAACTGCTGAGTGGACAGTACAATTTAAATGCGCCCGGTTATATTGAAATTCTACACATTTCCGAAATAGCAATAAATTATTGTCTGGGTTAATGAAACTGCAGTCTTCAATCTTGATGAAAATGTAGATTAGCATATAAACAACATAGGGAATATATCATGCCATCTCACGTAAAATGCATCTGAATGCGATTTCTGCAACTGCAATGACTAAATTGTGTAGCTACAAAATTCAAAACTCACATGGATTATCGCTAAAATATCAATCGATTTCATGCCAATTCATTGATTCCTGTCAGAGCATCATCGTTTCACCTCGGTGAAACAAGCGCACGCGGCAATTTATTTATAACGTTCATTGCCAATGTTTTATCTATATATGCTAACATTGATCGATCTCTATTGTTTCAGATTCAGAGACTCAAAGATGTCATTCAGGAGTGATGCTCATAAGGTATGTACCGGGTGCCACAGACACATGTGTTGAAGTAGCATCTGTGTAACTGAGCTAGGTATGTACCGGGTGCCACAGACACATGTGTTGAAGTAGCATATGTGTAACTGAGCTGCATTAGTTTCCGCTTCTTGAATCATTATTTCAGCACTGTTTTTGATACCAGTTACTGATGAAGGGGTTTGTCAGCTACATGGATGGAAACCAATATTAAAAATAGTACATTCTCTATTGATAGTTGATACCAATTGTCATCATAAGTTCACCCACACAAATTGTTCCTTACTTTCTCCGTACTAAATATGTCAACAAAACCTCATTTATAGCTCTTATAAATGGGGTGGTTAAATATGAGAAAAGTTGTTAATCCACATTATTACAGTGCCTTTCTGAAATCGTCCCAGTAAATATACCAATGCTGCATTCTATTAAGCATCTATTTAAATGCAAGATGAATTCCTGACATGAAAAACATTACAAATAGCAATAACCTCATTGCAATTACCGTTCAGCTGAGCTGTTGCTAGAACACTTCATTGATTAAAAATGAAATAAGCGCGTGTATACCACAGCAGCCGCTAACATTCTACGCCAGTCATTGCTGTGGGCGGCTACACGGTATACTACACACCATTCGTCTCCAGTTCACGCTTGATTAGCGCCGGGAACTGCATAATGGCTGCGGTCGGCATGATTACTCCAGCCAATCCACTCGCTGGCGGGTGACGGGCAGGGCGCGATAGCTGCGGGAGCTCATGACTTATAAGCTCGAGCTGAGCTGCGGAAGTTCGTGGACTGAAGCGTTGTACAGAGCGCTGCATCGGCTCGGAGGCTGGCGTGAACAGGT
>VOPJ01001191.1:0-12095 GCA_014673585.1 Semibalanus balanoides
ATTAGTAGTTAAGTATTAATTATAATTAATTACTTCCAACGTTTTCACATTTTTGGTGAAAACTGGCGTCAGGTAGTGTGAATGTGTTGTACTAACAATACTTGATGTTTAATTATTTTAAAAATATTTTGAGTAATAGATAGAGTACCAGCTGGATGTCCTGAGTATCGTCAGAAATAACATTTACCATCACACATCCTAGCCTTTAGGATTTTTGAAAAAAGTTATATTGGCGATCTAAATTTTGATTTCAAAACTGATGTCCCGATCTAAAAATGATTTGCCTGCTGACTGGGCGATCAATTAAAAAATTGATTTTGTGGTGTGCCCAAAAGGCCTTGCAGAATCATTTTTAGATTCGTCGTTCTATGATATATATTGCATATCCAAGTAATAATTCCATTGATTTTTGTGACTGAAGAATAGTTTGTGACATTATTTCCACGCTTGAAAAGGTTTAGGTTTAAGAGGAAGATCTTTTAAACAGTAATACAGCCTCTTATGTTTGATAACTGCATTGATGCCCAAACTATGGAGGCATAAAAAAATCTAAAACTTGATCGATCTATTTTTTTATTTCCCTCCCCCTAGTTTGCCCAACTGTATGGAAGACTGGTTGCAGCTGATTGGAGATAGACATGCTGTTGATGCAGTGTACTTCAATTTTGTAAAGTCTTTGATGCTGTGCCGGCTGCCACACCAGCATTTTCTCAAGATGCTTGTGGCATAGGTACAGAGTCAGCAGCAAGCTCTTCAATTGGATCACTGCCTTCCTTCCCGGACGCAAGCAGCAGGTGGTAATCGGTGACCAGCACTCCATCAGGGCAACTGTCAGAAGTGGTGTCCTACTGGGGTCACTCATGGGCCCTGTGTTGTTCAATCATGTTCATCAGCAACCTCCTCAGTGTCGTCAGATGTTCCCTGAGCCTGAAGATATTCAAAGATGACACTAAGGTGAAAGGTCAAGGCATGAGCAAGGTATCCTGCGCCCTGAATTTTCAGGCTCTTCAAAACAACATTGACGGGGTGGCTGCATGGTCGTACCGCTGACAACTGCTGTTCAACATGAGCAAATGCAATATCTTGCATGTGGGGAACAGGAAAAGGCACCAAACCCACACAATGTGGGACACGGAGATGGCGCACTCGCGTCTTGAGCGTGACCTCAGCGTGCAGGTTGACTCAGAGCTGAAAATCCAGCTCAGGAAGCTGACGGGTGGCAGCTGGGTCTGGGCGAAAGACAGCTGTGCAGTGTTCACCATGGTGTGCGGCTACGACCATGTCAACGCCGATCCACGCCGTTCTCGCGGAGGCGGGGCTGGAATCGAGGCCGGCGCAGCGCACAGCGCTGGCAGTGCGCCTCCTGGCCAAGGCCCACCCCCTGCCGGAGGGAGATCCCCTCCGGGCGGTGGCCGAAGCGGCACCGCCGGTCTGTCTGAACTCTGAAGATAATCGCGGGCTGGAGGACAGTTGGCCGCCAAGCTAGGAGTGCGGCGGGGCCGTCATCGTCATCTGGCACGCGCTGCTTGATATCGCGGCGAGGGGGCGCCGGGTGCACCTGCAGTGGGTGCCTTCCCACGGCGAACTAGCAGACAACGTAGGAGGGCTGGCCAAGGAGGCGTCTCTGCCACCCCAAGGAGAGGTGCCAGTAGACTTCCGAACGGTCCACTGTGCGACCGTCAGAGCGGCGAGGGCGGGTGTTGTGAGGGACTGGCCCCAGCGCTGGTACCGCGCCCTGATGGGCTCGCCCTCGCCGCCGCCGTGATCGGCAGCTGAGCCGCACGAGGCTGCCTATGATTCAGCGTTGATTTCTGGCCGCTTTCTGTTCCCAGGTAACTATGGCCATCTCATTCAAATCGAGTTACCCCCGTTTCCGGCCTCAGCCCTTCGGGTCAAGCTAAGCCCCGGGTTCATGGTGCCGCCGCATTCCTCCTGGAGGTGCAAACTTTGTGCACAATGAGTTAATATCTGGACTCTAGAAATGCCTGGATTATGAAATATAATACATAATTCCTAGTCATAAGTACGTACTACGGCAAATATAACACTCTTATATCTGTAGTCCAGAAATTTCTGTGGTTAAGAATAGTGAACTCATTTGTGGGAAAGTTTGCATCTCAAACTGGTGTTGACTTCGGCAGCGTTCGCTGAACCCGAAAGGCTGAGGCTGAAACGGGAGTAACTCACAGAAGAGAGCAAAACACCGGACCAGAAAACGACCAGAAATCCAACACTGCTGCCGATGGCGCGATTTGAACTCGCCATCTCCGGGCGAGTCTCCGCCCAGTTTATGCAGTGTGCACCTGACTGGCCGGAACACCTCCAGCCGCTGCCGTCAGTGCAGCTCGACTAACTGTCGAGCGGGCTGGTGTCGCATCTGCCGGGCAGAGGCGGACACCCCGAACACATCCTGCATGCAGAGGTGCCCCGCGCTGATGAGGACCCGGCTACGTCTCCTGGGCACGGTATCTCCCGATCTCGACCATCTGCGGAGCGACAGCGTTATTCAAAATGGAATTTGTAACATTCTCATTTTGACCATGTTCTTGGCGACATGAGGATTGTCTGGACTGCGAGAACAGGTAGTGACCTGTATTGACCAATCAGTGATGTACCTGTCGCTGATTGGTCATCGCTGAAGGTCGCTGCTCTGCTCACTGCTCTCCTCACAGACCGCACAGTCCTCATGTCGCAGAGAACACGGTCTATGTTGCTGCATTTTGTCAAGTAGTGCTTTCATTGCCAAGCACTTTTAGCAAAGATTCTTGTCAGAAATTTAATCTGTATGATCATAATTCACTTTGAATTAGTCTAAGTTCTATTCTCCCGTGAGATCTAAGATCTTTGGCTAAATGATGATTCCCTGTTCCCTGGTCTGGTACCTGGTTGATTCCCTGGTTCCCTGGTGATTCCCTGTTTCCCTGTCCAATTTGCTGTAAAATCTGATGTGATCCTTGGTCCATCATTATATTTTATGAATAAACGTTTTTTGGATCTTTTTTATCTATGCACATAATATCTGCCTGTATGCTCTTTTTTGTGACACATTGTCATGGCTTCCATCTGTTTTCAGAAGAAACACATACAATGGAGACTGAAGAGTGCAAAAATACACTTGACCTGATGCAGCCAGAGGTGCTGTCTGTTGAAGTACTTCGCCAGGTCCTGTCGCAGGTAATACTTCAAGGAGGACTTAAGTTAAATCTTAAAGACTTTTATGTTGGCTTGAACAAGCTTCCAAACCATCCATTAAAGCAAAAGTCCTGAGTGTTTGATTTCGTAATGTTTCATTCATGGAGCATTTATAATTAATGTCTTAATGTATCTTCTCTATTCATGTCTTATCAGGCTCTTTTCTATTAATGTCTTATCTTTATTGACCAAACGCCCAATGATCAGCTGCTAGGTCTTGATATCTCCACTTGTCAACACTTCTAAACTTTCCAGCTCAGTAAATATTTGATTTAAAGTGTATTGACTGTTAATCTCAAATTTATTTGCTTTTGATTTCTTACTTGCTCTTATTCTGGTGTCTACATTTAGTACCATTTGTAATATTGTGAGAAACAATATAATATAATGTATACGATTTGTGCTGATGATAGTAATCAACTGGGCGGCATGTGACCTTTGTTGTCGGCCCGCCCTTAAACCCCAATCATCATCATCTGATAGTAATCAACTGCAAAGAAAGGCCTGCTCTCATCCTCATCCACCTACAGTACCTGTTTCAAAGCTGGCTGGACTACCACCCGAGTTCTCGGAGGCCTCTGCAGATAATGTATCACTGTCCTGTCACTGAGCTGATCAATGATCATACCTGTCACTGAGCTGATCATACCTGTCACTGAGCTGATCATACCTGTCACTGAGCTGTCACTGAGCTGATCATACCTGTCCACTGAGCTGATCATACCTGTCACTGAGCTGATCATACCTGTCACTGAGCCTGATCATACCTGTCACTGAGCTGATCATACCTGTCACTGAGCTGTCATACCTGTCACTGAGCTGAATCAATATCCTGTCACTGAGCTGATCATACCTGTCACTGGCTGATCAATACCTGTCACTGAGCTGATATACCTGTCACTGAGCTGATCAATTGATCATACCTGTCACTGAGCTGATCATACCTGTCACTGAGCTGACCCTACCTGTCACTGAGCTGAAATCATACCTGTCACTTGAGCTGATCATACCTGTACTGGGCTGATCATGGACCTGTCACTGAGCTGATCATACCGTACTGAGCTGATCCATACCTGTACTGACTGATCAATACCTGTCATCCGAGCTGAATCAATACCTGTCACTGAGCTAATCATACCTGTCACTGAGCTGATCATACTGTCACTGAGCTGATCTACTTGTCAACTGAGCTGATCATACCTGTCACTGAGCTGATCATACCTGTCACTGGGCTGATCATACCTGTCACTGAGCTGATCATACTCTGTCACTGAGCTGATCATACCTGTCACTGAGCTGATCATACCTGTCACTGAGCTGATCATACCTGTCACTGAGGCTGATCAATGATCATAGGTCTGTCACTGAGCTACTGATCAATGATCATACCTGTCACTGAGCTGATCCATACCTGTCACTGAGCTGATCATACCTGTCACTGAGCTGATCTGATCATACCCGTCACTGACCTGGTGCGTACCTGCCTAGTCTGACCGTGTGTTCGTGTCGGCGGCAGCGTTTGTCGTCCAGCGATGTGTCGGACGCGCCCAAGTCGGCGCTGGTGGAGCTGTGGCATCGTCTGGTGACGCCGCTGCCACAGAGGGTGTACCGGAACACACGCGCTGGCCGCTGGTACGCCGGCCGACAGCGGCGGCCGCGCGCCGTGCCGCCCTCAGACAGGTCAGTCGGGTTACCGATCAACACGGCACTCCCGTCAGCTGTGGGGCGGGAGGGTTGAGCTAGTTTCGAGGAGGTCTGCTTATGGGTTTGGCTTCGTTCTGGTATGCATGTCGGTGTTGTGAGGAGTTTAAAGGTCGTATGGACAATATTATTTTATTGTGACGAGGTGGATGGCTGACACATGACCCGTGGTCACTAGCTAAAGTAGCTATCGTGGTAGTGACGTGGCCTTTGGGTAGAAGTCGAAATTGAGCATTGAAAGTCGTATATTGTTGTACGGTGTACCTATATTATCTAATCAATACCGGCTTGTGTTGATCGCTGGTCGAACTGAGTTGTTACGAATTTTAAAATGTTTCGAGGATTGATCAACAAACGTGTGTCCTTGTTGCCCTGCAGGAACTGGGCGGAGATCAGTTCGGTGCCGTCTGGAAGCCAGCTGAAACCATCGTCCGGCGGCCGTGTGTCGCCACCTCTCGGGTCGACGCCAGCGCCGCCTAGCGTCAGCCGTCTGAAGCCTCCGCCGGCAGCCGACTCCGGGAAGAAGCACAATATGATCCGACTCAGTGGCGGTGGCGGGAAGCGATCGTCAGAGAGCAGTCTGGACGACGTGGTCATCAAACGTCGCGCCAGTGCCGGTGAGCCGAGGCACGCTCCACCGGCGTCAGCACCACCTGGCGGTGACCCCGGCCCGCCGGTTAGGTCTCCAGCAGACGAGCCGGCGGCAACAGGGGCAGCACCACCGGCTGAGCCAGCCTCAGTGGCGCAGAACAATGGCCATGGCGACTCTGCGGGCCTGGACTGTGATATTAAAGCCAAGTTGAAGGTGGAGAAGCGGAAGATCAAGATCCGGCGGAAGTCGTCAGCGGCAGAGCCGGAGTCGAAGCGCGCGGCGGTTGACCCGTGAGTTGGTTGTAGGGAGGTGGGATGGATGAGCAAGGACTGGTGGTCGGTGGAGGTGGGGAAGGTGTTGCTGAAGCGGATTAGGGAATGAACGTCTCAGTGCGGTCACGAGTCTCTTTTTTACCTGGCTTGTTATTGTTGTGGCGGTGACGATGAATTGTTTTACATAATATACTTCGAGACAGCGAACATAATCTTTCATTGAGATATGCTTGTTAAACAACAAGAGCAATGCATAATTTGGGGCTGCGGGTCTGTCAAGTTTTTATGCTGTGTTTGAGATACTTATTTTAACCGCTAGAAAGCCACTTCTTTCAGTGAACGTCTCGCCGAAGACCTCAAGCAGCATATTGTTTTCATATGGGCTTATTCAATTACTCATTACTAAGTTTATGTGGTGTTGAAGGATAGAAGACTTGTTTGCCATACTGCAAATGATTCATAGTTTAAATTATCAGAGATTTCGGGGGCCGGAGTCGGCATGAATTGAAGCCAATCCACCTCATCTTTGTGTTATCGGCCTTTGGTCACCGCCACAGTGAGCGGCAGCGAACACTGGACCGTCTGCAGTATCCGAGTCTGAAACACTGGACCTCTCTGCAGCATCCGAGTCTGAACACTGACCTCTGTCAGTATCAGAGTCTGAACACTGGACCTCGCAGTATCCGAGTCCAAAACTGGACTCTGTAGTATCCGAGTCCACACTGGACTCTGCAGTATCAAGAGTCCTGAACACTGGACCTCTGCAGTAATCCGAGTCCAACACTACGAACCTCTGCAAGTATCCGAGTCGAACATTGGACCTCTCAGTAACCGAGTCCAACACGGCCTCGCAGTATCCGAGTCCAACATGGACCTCTGCAGTATCCGAGTCCCAAACCTTGGCCCTCTGCAGTATCCGAGTCCGAACACTGGAACCTCTGCAGTATCGAGTCCCAACACTGGACTATGCAGTATCCGAGTCCAAACATTGGACTCTGCAGTATCAGAAGTCCGAACACTGGACTCTGCAGTATCCGAGTCTGAAACACTGACCTCTGCAGTAATCCGAGTCCAAACAGCTGGACCTCTGGCAATATCCGAAGTCCCAACACTGGACCTCCTGCCAGTTATCTGAGTCCCACTGGACGCTCTGCAGTATCCGAGTCCTAACACTGGACCTCTGCAGTATCCGAGTCCAAACACTGGACCTCTGTAGTATCCGAGTCCAAACACTGGACTTCTGCAGTATCCGAGTCTGAACACTAGACCTCTGCAGTATCCGAGTCCGAACACTGGACCTCTGCAGTATCGCGAGTCCCAAAACACTTGGACGCTCTGCTGCAGTATACCGAGTCCATGAACACTGGAACTCTGCCAGATTCCGAGTCCAAACACTGGAACTTCTGCAGATCCGAGTCTGAACACTGGACCTCTGCAGTATCCCCCGAGCCTAACCTGGACTCTGCAAATATTGAGTCTGAACACTGTACTCTTTGCAAGTATCCGAGCCTGACACCCTGGGAATTCCTCTGCAATATCTGAGTATGAACACATGGAGCTCTGGCAGTATCGAGTCTGAGACACTGGACTCTGCAGTTCCGAGTCCAACCTGGACCTCTGCAGTATCAGAGTCCCAAACACTGGACTTCTGCAGTATCCGAGTCCTCGAACACTGGCCTCTGCAGTATCACGAGTGCTGAACACCGACCTCTGCAATATCTGAGTCTATAGAACACTGGACCTCTGGCATTATCAGAGTCCAACACACTGGACCAGTCTGCAGCTTAATCAGTAGTCCAAACACTGGCTCTGCAAGTATCCGAGTCTGAAAACACTGGACTCTGCTATCCGATCTGAACACGGACCTCTGGCAATAATCTGAGTCTGAAACTGGACCTCTGCAGTATCAGAGTCGAACACCTGGGACCTTCGCTAGGTATCCGAGTCTGGACACTTGGACCTCTGCGTTCGAGTCCAAACACTGGAACCTCTGCAGTATCCAGAGTCTTGAAACACTGGACCTCTGCAGTATCCGAGTCTGAAGCACTGAGCCTCTGCTTAGTATCCGAGTCTGAACACTGGACGCTCTTGCAGTAATCCGAGTCCGAACACTGGACCTCCTGCAGTATCCCGAGGTCTGAACACTGGACCTCTGCAGTATCGAGTCAGAACACGGACTCTGTTAGTTCGAGCCAAACACTGGACCTCCTGCAGTATCCACGAGTCTGAACTCTGGACCTTGAGTTGAGTCCTGAACACTGGACCTCTGCAGTATCCGAGTCTGAACACTGGGCCTCTGGTATCCGAGTCGCTCGGATTACCTCTGCAGTATCCGGTCCTGAACACTGGACTCCCTGCAGTATCCGAGTCAGAACACTGGACCTTTCTGTAGTTATCCCGAGTACACCTGGAACCTCTGAGTATCAGAGTCGCAATACCTGGACTCTGCAGTATCAGAGTCCAAACACTGGGACCTCTGCAGTATCCGAGTCTGAACATCTGAACCTCTCGCAAGTTTCAGAGTCGCGAACACTGGCCTCTGGCGTATCCGAGTCCACTGGCTCTGCAGTATCGAGTCCAAACATTGGACCTCTGCAGTACCGAGTCAGAACCTGGACTCTTGATAGTATCCGCGAGTCTGAAACACTGGACCTCTGCAGTATCACGAGTCTGACAACTAGGAGCCTCTGTAGACCGAGTCTAACATTCTGCGACCTCTGCAGTAATCACGTAGTCCCAAACGTGGAGCCTCTGCACTTTGCAGTAATCGGTCCCCTGGCCTCTGGCACTTGCAGTTAGAGTCCGTATTATCACACGGCGGCTTGCCGGGCCGTCGCGTTTCTTGCTATAGGTGGCAGCACTGGCAAACGTTCCTGCTGGTGGTTACCATGAGACGAACCTCCTTTTAACACACTCTGCGACTGCTCAGACTGGTGGTGTCGGTAGCTTTGTCACCGTGGTCGCTTTCTGCCCGGCACGACCGTTACCCGTTTGTCATAACGGTGTCCTCTTCCCTCTATTGTTCTCTTGATTATCAGTCTTGTCAGTGCTCGAACAGTCCGCTGGCGGAATCGAACAGGCATCTGCTGGTGACGGGACCGGGCAGCAGTGTATTCATGGGTCTGTTCCCGTCGCGTCTCCCGGGAGGAGTTTAGAGCAAGTTGGAGCAGCCCAGGGCAGCCGTGTGGGAGTCGCCACGGGAACGACTGGAGGAGGTTAGAGGTAGTTGGAGTCGCGATGGGAACAGACCCCATGTTTCTTGCTTCGCCAACTAACTATCGGTACTAGTGCCATCCATAGAGATCATATATACAAATATATTATATCTATCTGTCTGTCTGTCTATCTATCTATGTATATATGATATCTGTGGCGCCACCCTCGTCACTTATTTTGTACATCTCAGTATCTAAAGGGTGTGGCTCTGGCCGCACATTCCCGCTGCGGGAATCCCTGGAATCCCCGGCGAGCGTCAGCTGTTCCGTTGTGAACGGCCGCACTTTCCCGGGGAATCCCTGGAATGCCCACGGGAATCGACAGTCAGACCACTTACTAAGATTATCAGATGAGCAGCACTGTTGAAGTCATTCAAGAAACAAATTTGTTTTGCGACTGTTAGAAACGGAGTGCATTTTCGAAGATGGCTTATAGGGCACCACTGGCAAGTCACCGAGAAGGCTCTGCATTAACACATAGAGAACACAAAAGTCCAATGCATCTGGAAGGAATGACCAGGGTATTATCTATTATGAAAAGGTTGTTTGGGCGCGGTTTTGAAAAATATATTACATGCAATCGGCATAGGCCCGGGAACAGGGGGGCAGCGGGGACGCTTGCCCCCCAACTTTGAGACCGCGGGGCGGTGCCCCCCCCCCCTAACTTTGGCGTTGCTCTTAGACTGCCTGGCGTTGCTGATCTTAACTTCTGTTAAAACAAATATATTAAGACATCGAAGCGTGAGTTTTTTGAAAAAATTTAGCAAACATCACACTTTTACTCATCTGGTGTGTACTTTATATTTTTTTATTTGTCAGCGACGCAGGTTCATAAACCTGGATGCAAAAAGCCGGCGTTCGTTCGCCTCCGGGGGAAAGGGGGTGGTGGGCGAACTCCCCAGGATCGCCTTATCAGTAGCTTTACAATATCTTCTTAAACGTTCAAAATGCCTTCCAAATGAGTTTTGTGTCAATTACAACTTGGTGGGCCAAGAGAAACGTCTCTTGATATGCAGCCATGACCTACTTGGGCAACCACTGAACTTGCCTGGTTCATTTTTAAAGTTGATTCTACGTGATATAAAAATAATACATTCCAATGCGGCACTTGATGTGGAAACAAACACATGGCGTAAACAGTATTGCGTGATCTTTATAATAAAAAGAAGTAAGAAAAAATATGACTTTTATGACCTATAGAGCAAACTTAAGGTCAAGTTTTGGACGTTTTCGTTTAGTTTCAAATTCAATGGTGGCGATTGGTTTTTTCGTTTGTTGCTACGTTAACCGCCCATTGGCTGGGGGGGCGAAAACGCCCCCCTCAAGAAGATTTTCACAATAGCTCACAGAGGAACAGTGTAATCAACGAGAAACTTTTGGTACCTGAACCTACATCAATTTGACGTCTCCAGTGCAACAATTAGACAATTTCAACTAAAAGTGTTCGCGATCGCGTTATATTAAATTTAGTGACGTCACTACGCACGACTTTGACACACATATCAGCTAAACTCTAAAAGGCTATACAAAGACCATTCCTTAACCCGCGCGTTACTGGGGTATATTCTGTAACGCGAGTTACTGGGGGGGGGGGCTATTTATAGCCCCCCTGATCGAAACTACTGGACCGATCTAAAAATTTGAACGGCATCGATAGCCCTATCAATTGTTGAGGGAACGCCTAATATGTATACTCAGGGTCACCGATGACGTACAGGGTCACGTCAAAAGAAAAAATGTTTGACCGTGCCATACAGTTCGTTGTCGGGCTGTCGCGCAAAAATGCGATATTTAACGCATAATAAGTTGGTAAATCGATATGATTCGTGCATCTGACACTTCTAATTACCCTTTTAAGCTAATTTTGACCTTGGGTCAGGTCAATGTTATCCGAGGTCACGAGGTCAAACTAAAGATTACGGTGATTAGGGGTTGTAACACATGTTTATGGGTTCGTGTATCGTTTAGAACGCGAAAAATGACCTTAGAACATGTTTTTTCATACAAATCGAAGAAGAAAAAAAACGGAAATGCACTTTTTGCTTATTGTTATACTGTAAAGGTGGTCTAATTTTGTCTTTGAAAGGCTGTCACGCAGTCATTTTTGAAGATATCGACTTCAAACTTGCTACACACATTCATTGGGATCAACTCAATCACATGTATTCCATTTTTTTTTTAATTCGAACTTGTTTGGAAATTTTTCAATAAACAAAACAAAATGTCTTTGGATTTCTCAAAATTTTGAATAAAAAAAAAGAAATCCGAGATAGCAGTCTGATAGGCCAACTTATTACCTGTCGTTTGGTGTATGACAATTGAGTTTATCTTTAAAACTGTACTTTTGGCAGCGTTTCCCCGCAAACCCACATTTTTTCAACAAAAACCGCAGAACATGACGCTCACTCTTGATGTCATTCCGGTTACCTATCATTTAGCCCCTCTTTTTTCATCAGGAAAGAATGTGGTCAATTAATCTGGAACAAAGGTACTGAAAGTTTGGTCACGATACCTTACGTTGGTTTAGGAGATATTGCCAGAATAACGGAGGGGGGCTATAAATAGCCCCCCCCCCAAGTAACTCCGGGGTGTTGAAGCAAAAATTGCAATTCAAAAACGTCAAAAGATAGCAAATAACCAAGGGGTGAAAATGGTCATCTTGGATAAAGAAAGTACCCCCCCCCCCCCCCAAAAAAAATCAAAAAAAAATCAACATTTTTTTATATTTTCAAAAAACCGAAAGATATGTAGGAGAACCACATATGTGCAATACCCGAACCAAATTTCAAATTAATATCTGTATTTCTGAATCATTGATTGCTCTCTAAGTATGAGTACCTCATGACGTCATTTTTTTAAAAGTACGTATTGAGGCTTTTTCGACCAGATACATACAAATGAATGGTACCACTGTATTGCTGAGACAAAACTGGATCAGACAATTGCATTTTGTTTTTGTATTTATCCATTTCTAATTTTGACCTTTTATGACCTGGCCTTGACCTTATATCGTTTTAGGTGAGCAAATGGCTGCTACAATCGAGTTATATATGTGTAAAATAACACATAAAACATGTGTCACATTATCTGTAGCCAATAGTGACCTGATTTGACCTGATCTTG
>VOPJ01001192.1:0-18785 GCA_014673585.1 Semibalanus balanoides
GAACAAAACCGTGACGGATGGAGCAGATATGGACGTAACCGCTGCTGCTGAGCAACCAGTTGCTCCGATGCCAACGCGTGAGATGGACAAGAGCATAGTGGATGCAGCAGGCAAACAGGTGGCTACATTCATCCCGCAGCCAATCAGAAAGCCGTCATATCAGATGAACGGGAAGAATCTTGATACATCAGACATGGAGATGACGTCAGCCTTCCCGCAAGCAGTCGCCAAACCGCCAAATCAGATAAACCAGAGCGAGCTTGATGACATTGAGTTCAGTGCAGTCGCTCCACTGCCAGTCATGAAGCCGTCAAGTCAGATGAGCAAAAGCGTCTTGGGTGAAGCAGATATGGAAATGACTGCCGCTGTCACACAGGTTGTCGCTTCAAATCCGTCGAGGCAGGCAAGTGAAACAACCATGAAAGCAGCTAAAACGTTGTATGTTCCACGAGTGGCGTTCAGAAGACCATCTACCCAGCTAAATAAGACCGTCGTGGACGGAGCCGATATGGAAATGACTGCAGCCGTCCCGCAGCAAATTCTGAAGCCGTCAAGTCACGTTAACAAAACGATTGTGGATGGAACAGACATGAAGGAGACGGCGGCGGTTCCACAAGCGATCGTGAAGCCGTCATGTCAGATGAACAAGACGAACCGTGATACATCAGACATGGAGATGACTTCAGCTGTGCCAGAAGCAGTCGCCAAACCGTCAAATCAGAATTGAACGAGAGCGAGCTGATGCATCAGACATTAGAGTTAGTGCTAGTCGCTCCACTGGCAGCGATGGAAGCCGTCAAGCAGATGAGCAAAAAGCGTCCTTGGGTGAACAGATATGGAAATGACTGCCGCTGTTACACGTCGTTTCGCTTCAACCGCGAACAGCAAGTTGAAACAAACATCGCAAGCAGCTAATAACGTGGTGATTGTTCCACGAGCGGGTTGTTTCCAAAAGCCATCTACCCAGCTAAATAAGACCGTCGTGGACGGAGCCGATATGGAAATGACTGCAGCCATCCCTCAGCAAATTCCGAAGCCGTCAAGTCATGTGAACAAAACGATGATAGATGGAGCAGACATGGAGGAAACGGCGGCCATCCCACAACCAATCACTAAGACACTGAGTCAGTTGAACATTACCGTCGTAGATGGAGCAGACATGGAGACGACTGCGGCAGTTCCAGAATTAGTCATTCTGAAGTCAGCAAGTGGGCACAAGAAGAGCGTCGTGGATAGAACGGATGCGGAGGCGACTGCTGCATCTCAAGTGAAGACAAATATTATGAAGTCCCAGCGTCTGATAGATAAAACAATCATTGATGAAGCAGACATGGAGGAAACGGCGGCGGTTCCGCAAGCGATCGTCAAGCCATCATGTGAGATGAACGAAACCGTCACTGATGGAGCGGTTATGGACGTAACTGCTGCTGCTCAACAACCAGTTGCTCCGATGACAACGCGTGAGATGGGCAAGAGCATAGTGGTGCAGCAGGCAAGAGTGGCTACATTCATCGCAAGCCAATTCAGAAAGCCGTCTATCAGTAGTTATGAACAGGAATAATCTTGTCATCAGACATTGGAGATGACCTCGCTGTGCCAGAAGCAGTCGCCAAACCGTCAAATCAGATGAACGAGAGCGAGCTTGATGCATCAGACATTGAGTTCAAAGCAGTCGCTCCACTGACAGCCATGAAGCCGTCAAGTCAGATGACCAAAAGCTTCCTGGGTGAAGCAGATATGGAAATGACTGCCGCTGTTACACAGGCTGTCGCTTCAAATCCGTCGAGGCAGGCAAGTGAAACAACCACGAAAGCAGCTAATAACGTGGTGATTGTTCCACGAGCGGTTGTTCAGAAGCCATCTACCCAGCTAAAAAGACCGTCGGGATCGGAAAAACCGATATTTGAATGACTGCAAGCCGTCCCGCAGCCAACGAAGCGCAAGTTCACTGTTAACAAGATTGTGATGGATACAAGACTGGAGGAGACGGCGGCGGTCACAAGCGATTCGTGAAGCCGTGTGTCAGAAATGAACAAGACGACCGTTGATGCATCAGACATGGAGATTGACTCCTTGTGCAGAAGCAGTCGGCCAAACCCCTTCAAATCAGTATGAACGAAAGCGAGCTTGATGCACAGAATGTGAGTTCAAGAGCAGCGCTCCACTGACCAGCCATGGAGGCCGCAAGTCAGATGAGGCAAAGCTCCTGGTGAAGGCAGATAGGAAATGACTGCCGCTGTTACACAGGCTGTCGCTTCAAATCCGTCGAGGCAGGCAAGTGAAACAATCGTGAATGCAGCTGATATCGTGGCGGTTGTTCTACAAGCGGTTGTTCAGAAGCCAAATAAAACCGTCGTGGACGGAGCGGATATGGAAATGACTGCTGCCATCCCGCAGCAATTTCCGAAGCCATCAAGCCACGTGAACAAAACGATAGTGGATGGAGCAGACATGGAAGAAACGGCGGCCATCCCACAACCAATCACCATGCCTTTGAGTCAGGTGAACACTGTGGTAGATGGAGCAGGCATGGAGACGACTGCGGCAGTTCCAGAAATAGTCATTCTGAAGTCAGCAGGTGGGCACAAGAAGAGCGTCGTGGATAGAACGGACGTGCATGCGACTGCTGCATCTCAAGTGAATGCAAGTATTCCGAAGTCGCAGGGTCTGATAGATAAAACAGTCCTGGATGGGGCAGACATGGAGATGACTGCCGCTATCCCGCAAGCAATCGATCCGAGGTCATCGTATCAGGCGAGCAAGGGCATGCTAATCGAAGCAGATATGGAGATAACTGTTCCTGCCGCTTCGCAAGAATTCATCCTGCTACCCATTCTGGAAAATACGAGCATCGGGGATATAAGAGACACGGAGATCACCGCTGCTGTTTCCCAGGCGCATCATCCAAAGCATTCGAGTCATGTGAACGCGAGTGTTAAATGTGGAGTAGATACGAAAATCCCTGGAGTCGTGTCGCAGCCAATGTGGAAGCCATCCTGTCAAACCAACAAGACCGTTGTGGATGCAGCAGATATGGAAATGACTGGTGTCTCCACGCAAACCATTCTGGAACCGTTAAATCAGTTGGACAGTAGCATCGTAGACCAAGAAGGCGTGGATAATGCTGACACTGTCTTTGTGCGGGAACCTTCAGTCGTGATGGACAGTGTCGCGCCTGGCACCTCCGATGCCCAACCGGTCAAGTCAAACGCCAGTCTGCTCGACTCAACTGATCCAGGAGACACGGAAGCGGTCCAGGAAACCCCTGACGCCTATGAGCGGGCACCGTCCGCTGTCGCGCCCGGCTCCGTCGCTCTGCCTGCGTCGCCCTGCAGCCGAGTGTACACTGCGCAGCTCCCATCGGCCTCTGGCTCCCAAGATTCACATCTGGAGACGTCTCCGGATGCTGATGCGGTCACAGGCGTGGGTGAAGTCTCGACGTCAGCACCTGTCGGTTTGAAGAGAGCCTCCGCCTGCCGCCGTCCGGCGATTGACTCGCCGCACGGACCGTCGCCCAAGCGTGGCCGACTGCTCGCGATGCTCCCGTCACCCAGTCCGCCGAAGCGACTGCGCGAGGAGCCGGACGATTCTGCGCTCCGGTCACCGAAGAGCCCGCGCCTCGAGGAAGTCGTCCGGGAAGGCTCAGAACCAGACGAAGCGAGTAGAGTGGGGGGTTTGCTGGAAGAGGCACCTCGTGTGAGTCTTGGTGTGCCTGAGGAAATGTATGAGAGTGGGCAGTCCGAGATGAGGCTCTCAGCAGGCGATCAGTTAATAGGCCCAGCCATTTCTCTTCGTTTGCAGGAGAAGGAGAACACTGGTAACTTATCGGATGGTGAGTTCAGCTCTCGACGGGCGAGCGACATGCGTTCTACGAGCGCTTGTCTGCAGGGACGGATCGCAACTTCTCTGTTGGAACACCCTCTCCCGAGTCCTCGCCTGGATGACAACTCTGAATGTTCACTGCAAGAACAGTCTCCCCTCAGTCCTTATCATGATGAAAGCCATACAAGTCACCGTCAAGAACAACCTCGTTACTCTTCAGAACAACATACTTCAAGCCCCCAGCATGAAACGTGTCAATCAAGTTCACAGCAGGCGGCGCGTCTAGCAAGTCCATGTCCGCACCCACAGCAGAAGGTGCATCCGGCAAGTCCCGAGCAGGAGGTGCGTCCAGCAAGTCTCCAACGTGAGGTGCGTCCGGTGAGTCTTTGTCCGGAGGACCACATCCCGAGTTCGAGCCGAGCCGTGCTCCAGCCGACGGTGGCGGATGCCAATGTCAGTGAGATGTTCTCGGGCACTCCGTCGCGAACCGGCGCTGCTCTCGAGCTCGATCTCGTCGACGAGTCGTTCCCAGACATCAGCGTGTTCAACGACTCGTTCTGCGGGGCGGGCCACCGGCCAGCAGCGAGTCCTCTTGCCGAACGCGACATCAGCCGCCGTATGGCCGAACGCGACCTAAGCCGCCGGACGGACGGCCGATCCGGGCGTCCAGAAGTCAACGCGGCGCAGGAGCCGACCCACTGGCGACCCAGCCCGGCGGAGGAGGAGCTCGCTCAATGGAGGCGTGGTCACGGAGCGCCCGAACAGAGGCGCATACAGGTGCCGGATGAAGCACCCGAGCGCAAGCGCAGTCCTGTGCTGAACGAAGAGTCCAGAAGAAGTCGTAGTCAGCTGGTGTCACCCGAGCGAAAGCGTCCGCGGCCGCTGGAAGAGCCGCCTGTACGGCTCGGCTGGGGTGGGGGTCGGCGCAGTGAAGCGGTCGAGTCTCATCGGGCGGCGGAGGCTGTCCGTGCCTCGTCATCCAGCGAGGAACAGGACCGGGCAGGCACGCTGCGTCTGCCCCCTCCACTGCGTCTGCCCGACTGCAGGGCTCTGGTGCGTGGTCTGAAGGCGCACCTTGAGTCGTACCGGCGGGCGCGCGAGGCCAGTGAGCGGGCGGTGCAGGAGGTGGTGGAGAAAGCGCTCGCCAGCCGCAGCCACGCGCACTGAGCGGTGCCGGTCGAGAGGGGAGGTGAGCGGATCTCAGAGGACATAGGTGCAGTGCGCGATCTGTGGCGGGGTGTGTGGCTTGGCTTTGATGTGGTGCGAATGTTGTCTATCTTAGCTATGTTCGTGTATGTGGGTGTAAATACGGAGTTTAGAATGTGAATTTCTTCTTCTGTCGCTGCTCTGTACTGTCATGCGACTTAGTAGCTAAATTAATTTCGCCATTGATTTGCCCTGTTAAAAATATATCTAGTGAAAACAGTTAATTTTGATTAGAAGCGAAGTAACATGTTATCATTTAATTAGCATAATTATCGTATGTTGTGTGATCGAAAGGACTTCCATTTTGCTTTAGGGATATGGTTGTGCCATTGTTTTCGACGGATGGAAGCAGGGAACCAATGTATCAGCATATTTGTGTACAGCTTATGATCATTGTTTTGCTATTGCTGTCATGTATCTTATCGTAAATAACACCAGACCGTTTTACACGTGTGTTTGTTACATTCTTTGGCCACTCTCTACTATGATCTCCACTATGACCCATCGTCGCTCAGACTTACATGAAAAGGATATCACCACGCATACTGGTGGCGATCTGTGCCTGCTGGTTCTTATATTAGCGTAAACAATGGTTTTGTCAATTGAGGACGAATGACACTTGAACGTGATGTCTAAGGAACATATCAAATTTGACGTATTTTACGTTAGTTGAAAATGATTTTTTAGTGTTTAATGGATTTTTATTTTCGTGAAACTGTACTTGCTTGCATTTGGACAATAGTAGAGCCAAGGTCTTTATTTTTATCAGATTATCGTGGTTTTGCAAGCACTTATGAACGCTTAATTGACCATTGGGTTATCCAGCCGTCGGTTTGGGCGGGGGAAGTTTTTGGCAGAGTTAACCCATTTTTTTCTCCCGGATTTGGGCCGGCTACCTCATTTCGGTATTTGAGCCTGATTTTTTTAAACAAAAACAAAACGCGATACTCCATAGCAATAATATCAAATATGCCACGGATTATACAAGTATAAGTAGTAATAACGTTCATCTCAAACCAACTCGCAGGGGCGTTGCCGATAATTGTTAAGTGGAGGTTGGCTGAAGAGACGGGGAAAAAACGTCTGCAGCAGTTCATTATGGATTTCCATGTTATAGTAGGTACTTAAGTTATTTAGCGCCGCTAATCGGCGCGAAATTTTTACGGTTTTTCCTGATAAAACACAAAAATATAAGCGGTGAGCCTCCGGGCTTGTAGAGGATAAGTGTCGAAAAAAATTATTAATCAATTCAGCGTTACGACGAACCGAAGACTGTACACTGTACAGGTCATTTTTTGTATGTCGCCAAACTTTCTGTACCTTGTCTGACATGAAGTTGACACATGTGGGTAATCATATATGCAGTAATGATAGGATTACCGGAAATGACGTCAGGTATTATGTTTTTTGTTGATAAATATGGGTTTTGCGGAAAACGCTGTCTTAATTACACTTTGTAAGATAAACTCAGTTTGAATATATCAAACGACTGACATAGACTCGGCTATCAGTCGACCTCCGACCGCCGCCGGGTCAGGTCGTGCGCTTGGCCGCTCCCCCAGTGTAACGCTCGCCCATGGTTCGTCGGCCGGTGACAGAGCGTGAGCCAGCTGGCGCGGGGTGCATGATTATTGGGGCGGTGGGCATGGCCGCGTGACCGANTGCGGTGGAATAAAAGCGTCAGAAACTAAGTCACTGCTTTAAACATCATACATAATTGGATTACACATATTTTGGGGCAGAGGCGCACTCAGGTACATACAATGGGAGGCGATATCCTTCGTCAATTTAGGCCCAACTTCCAATAAGCAAGATGATAAAAGGCGTTCTGCACATGGTGCCTCCCACGTTGTTTAACTGAATCCGCCTATGCACAATTTGTTACATTTAACAAATTACAGCAATAAATCCCACATGTGACGTTCCCACGTCCCAAACACTCAGAAAAAGCACATATTTTTATGAAAAAATTCCCCCATTTTTTATTCCTGAGTACGCCTATGATTTTTCATTTTTGTACTTGTCCCTTTCACACATTGAGGACCATGACATTGAAAGCTGAAAAACGTTTGTTGCATGAAAATCGGTCGAATCACGTAGCCACAATGACCTTTAAAAAAAAAAACACTCAAAATTTTTCGTATTTTTGCCATCTGGCCACCATTTTTTAACAAAAAAGCAATTTCGGGGTCCAAAAAGAAATATTTCGTCACGACGAATCGAATGGTGTTTGTCCCATAGAAATCGGCCAAGCAGTTCTCGAGATCTCTAGGGGGCAGAATCTGCCCCCTCCCCCCACACGCAGGTTAACGTAATTCTGGCCGCCCGCAGGGAATAGGGTTAAACGCACAACAACATTTTGTAGAGGTCTGCACCATACACAATGCGATGCATTGAGATTACCTATGACTTGGCTCCAATCGCGGTCTGGTTCCAATAAGAAAATGTCGTTTTCCACGACCTAAAATTAACGTTTTCACGCCGCTTCGCGATGTCACACCGGTGGCCATCGTCATATCGAAACCATCGACTTCAGTACGTCGTAACGCTGAATTGAATGAACAGTAGTTTAAGCCTCTTTTCCTCTACAAGGCAAAATCACCCGCACCGCCTATATTTCTGGGTTTTGTTAGGTAAACTCGTACAAATTTCGAGCCGCTTCGCGGCGCTTGATGACTTAAATACCTACTATAACATGGAAATTCATATTTCGAATCCTTCAAAGGTTGAAATAAAAGCAAAAAATCATGAAACATTTATTCGTCTTTCAGCCGACCCACACCGACAAATTCTCGGCGACACCCCTTCGAGTTGGCATGATATAAACGTATGATTATTTAAAATGTTAGAAGGTAAATCAGGTATATACTACGGAATATCTACTTTTTTTCCGAGAAAAATCAAATTACCAAATAAGGCGACCGGACCTAATTCGCGGATAAAAATATTATACCTTTTTCCACAAGAAGGGTGATGATGATGATGATTTGGCTTAAGGCGCCTCAACTCAAATGTTTTCCACAAGCAAGATGTCCCCCCCCCCAAAAAAAAAAAAGCTAGATCCGGCAGTGCCTGAAGCCACGCCCCCCCCCGTCAACGACTTTCCGCTAACAAATTGAACACAACTTTGCCCCCAAACTAGAAGCCTAGATCCGTCAGTAGTAATCCCCCTCCCCAGTGAAAATTCCTTAGAAAGACATTGTTCTAGGGTCATGTAAACGGTTGCCAGCCCGTGTGGCTCAGAAGGGAGCACCTGCCAATTGAAGGAGGGATTATTCACGTGATGACCCGAGATAGAGCTGATAGATCCCATACCGGCCAGGATGGAGGCAGCAGGGAGCAAGCTGCCCAGCCAACTTCAACACCAACTGACAGTTGGGGTTGAAGTACGAATTGCCATACCTACTTCTCCTGAAGAAATTTGCACGTCTTTGTACACTAGGGGTTTCTCCTCCTTCCTGTCCTATACAAAGATGAAATTTGGGGAAACCTAACAGATGAGTCTAACAGGTGAGTCTTGGGGTTGAAGTTACTGTGTCAAGTTACCACAACCCTCTGCCCCCTACTGTTTTCTCTAGTGGCAGCAGAGATGATAGGGAGATCCACATGATGATGATGATTGGGGTTTAAGGGCGCCACAACAATATAGTAATATGGCGCTCGCCGCTTATTTCCACATCATAAAGACAGTTTGTTATTATTTTTATCTAGGTCCAACCAAACACCTATTTCATGCATAAATGTTGCATTTCCTGAAGGTATTTTGATGTGCCGATTCCAAATCTGGTACTCATTTGTGGTGCAAATCAGTGCCCTGTCGTTTTCCCCTATTACAAATTGCCCTCCCCATCGCACTCTCCTCCAGATCGCAATGCCCTCCCGCTCGCAATCCCCTCCCATGTACATGTACATCTTCAAATTCAGGAAAATAACAGACTTAAACTTTTCCCACATGACTGTCCCTTAATACCCCCGCAGCCCCTTAACTCTGTTTTACGGTACTATTCAAGTTTCAGTGCATTTAAATATATTTTATATTAATTTTAAACCACAGGCCATGATCACATATACACAAACCAGAGATGAACTAACACAACAAATACATTGCATTTGTTTATCTCTGGTTTTTGTTTGCAATCCTGCCTGGCCATTGGCCGCATGAAAAAATTAATAATAAAGATACATAAGTGCACTGCAACTTGAATATCAATTTTGAAAGGTCATATATAAAATAATTTGTACTATCATAGGTTAGGTTAGGACTCATTTGCATGATGCATCACAAATATGCATTATATTTAGAACCAGCACAACAAATATAACAAGAAAATGCAAAATGTATGCATGAAAATTGAAACAGGTGTTGGACTAAGAGTAATATTTTCCAGACAGCGGTTTCCATGCAAACCTGCTAGGCTCAGGCTTAATCCTCTCAGCGGTTAAATGATGAAACACTAACAGTTCAGGGAGATGACCTGGCACCAGAGACCGCACTCCGTTAACAGCAAAACAACTATGATAAATAATAATTATATTTTCTAGTGCAGCATGGGCATAGGCATAGGAGCCGGGGGGCAGGGGGGGCAACTGCCCCAAAACATTTTCAGATTTAACATTACGCCTATGGACGTTGCATGGAAAGAATCAACTTCAAAATATCTTTTGCCCCCCCAACTTTAAATGAGCTCTTATGCCCCTGAGCATGGGTGTCTCATATACCTACCTAGCCAATGCTAGCCGAGATAAAGATTGGCTTAATTTTTATTTTTATTTATCGAGCTCGATGACAACGTTTCCTACAGCTCTTAATGCCTTATTGCCCGGAACCGATGATGGAAAGGTAAAGATAATCCTCAACTATCAACGAAATACATAAACTAACAACGTTGAGAAAATAGCACCACAAAACACACAAACACACCAGCACATCAATTTTCGCAATTTCCCAACGCGCGAAAAGTACGTTTCAAAATATTAGAACGGATTCATTTGCTTCCAAATCTTGAAGCAGCACTACCGATACCAAATTCCTTTCTCGTTACAAACTTTTCTCTCTCAGGAGAACAGCGCTTTCGAAAGTCGCTATATAACCCACTTCTCGCCAGAGGTGGCGGGTAGGCGGGATGCGACTAGCCGCTTGTCGGGGACAATGACCAGACACTGCTGATCTCAGAAACTATGTGACTGATCTGAGTAATTTCTTCACCATTCAATCCGGCGTGATCTAAAAGAGTGTTGCCCTGAGTTTTATTCTTTTCGGTTTAATTTAAGTGGACCAAATTTGATCAAAACGGTTTTGGGTGGTTTTGGTCTAATTTAGTTCACTTAGAAGTTAGAGTGAACCAATCTGGATAGATTATTAAAGGGAATAGTTTTCACCTTGAAAAAAAAAAACGAGAAAAAAGTTCAGAAAAAATGATGAAAGAAAGCAAGAAATTAAAGTATCATATTACTAGTAAAGTTCAAAGAAACCTATATTTAGCGCGGAAAAAAAACAAAATTAAATGTCAATTATTTGGTGATAATTCATATTTTTTCCTCAAGAGTAATGCGAATCAGCTGGCTGAGAAGACACGCAACGTCAATTATTTAATAGGGATCGTGTCGTATACATGGTGGTACTTGCCCCAAGACTTGTTGTAAGATGCCGGAAAATCACAACGCTTTTGAAAACGCATCACAGTAACTTGCATTTAAGTAGGCTATTGGCGTCGAAGCGTATTAGATTTAAGCTGATGAAAGGGTGTAGTGTCCGCGCCATCGTCGGCGTCACTGTCCGTGGCTTCTGGGGTGGGCGTGTCTGGGATGTATGTTGGTGCGACAAGGTCATGGCCGGGCGGCTGCGCCCGCGGCGCCAAAATCACCAATAGAGCGGCACGCGCCGTACTGGTGGCGGTGGGGTTGCGGTGAGTGGGAGGGACAGATAAAACCATTGTGTAGCGCGACCTGGAACGTTCAGGCCAGCGCTGAACGCTACGCATACGCTAACAGAACGTTGTTTAGAAAAATAGTTTTATAGAAGATTTAACATCAAAATCACTATGCATAGCAATTACCTGACAAAGTTCCATTCTTGCAATAAAAAAAGAAGAGGGTACTGGAAGGGCAGTAATGGTTTTTGTCCGAGCACTGTGAACTTTCCCCAAGTCTTACGGTCGATCATGTGCGTGCTGAATCAATACGGGTCAATCTCAGCCAAAATGCAGCCATCAGCGATTGGGAGTTACCGGGCTATACCCGGTCCCAGACTTTTAGGAACTGAATTATAAAATGAATTAAGAGGTTTCGCTTGGAAAATGTGAAAGCGTCACAAGTCCATATTTTCGAGCATGCGCACAACAACTTTTGGCTATCTCAAATCAAAACCTAATGTTTAAAGGTGAAACTAATTCCTTTAAGCAACACTCTTTTTAGACCTCGCCAAAGTCGAATGGGAAGAAATGGAGCCAGATCAGTTTACATAAGTTTCTGAGTATCTGTAGTGTCTCCCGGGGACAATGACCGCAGACACTGCTGATGCTTAGATATCATTGTGATTCAGATCTGGGTCATTTTCTCACCATTGATCCGGCGCAGTGGCGGATCACCCAGGATTCTCATCGGCCAAGGGGCTTCAGGCCCGAGGGCGGCATATTTTCTCGGTGAACGGGGGCGGCATGTGTTCCAGAGGGGCCCCAAGGGGGCGAATCATAGCCGCTGTTTTACCCGGGCCTACTACTTTCATCTTCCTTGGGGGGGGGTGTGCGGTCGGAAATATTTCGAACTCAAATTCTTTTTCCATGCAAACGCTCATAGACATTTTGCCCTTCGGGGGCGGCGATTTTTTTCGCGAGGGCGGTATAGTTGTGCCTCTTGAAATAACATAATTATTTGCCTTAGAAGGCGGGATGATGCCAGCGATGGATTTTTGCAGGCGCCTTCGGCGCCTGCAAATTCAGTACGGCACCGAAGCCGCCCGCGGGCGCCTTCGGCGCCCGGGGGCGGCAACTTTTCCTCTATCGAGGGGGCTTGCAGCCCCTACGGCCCCCTGTGATCCGCCAGCTGATCCGGCGTGATCCAAAAGAGTGTTGCTAATTATTTTATACAGGATTGGTCCCAACTCTAAGTGATACCAAAATTAGACGCAAAACCACCCAAAACTGTTTTGATCAAATTTCTTAATTCGTTCCATCTTTAAATTGGCCAAAAATAGATAAACTCGGAGGACACTCTTTTGACGCAAACGCGGATCGAATAGTCCCCAGAAATGAACCAAGATCGAGACATAGCTTTCTGGATCAGCAGTGTCTGGTCATTGTCCTCGACAAGCGCCTAGTCGTACCAGAGTAGGCGTCTAGAATAAAAAATTACGCGTCGTGATCACGCGCCCGACCGCGTTCCTAAGCCAGCAACCAGGGCACTATACACTGGGTACTCCAAAGTTTTTTTTTTGGTATGCACTAGAAATACACTACAATGCACTATACAAAAATAAATACACTACAATACACTTTACACTATACACTAGAAATACACTACAATACTCTATACACTAGAAATACAGAAATACACTAAATACACTAGAAATACAGAAATACACTAAATACACTAGAATAATGCACCAGGATATGGCTGCATCATACTTGCGACATGTATGGCGCTTTTGTTTCGATCACAACTTCATATACAAGCATAATGGTAAGCATTGTCCCTGCGACTCCCTTTGGCCGGGTTGTCTTATGACGGCGGCCATCTTTGGTACTGACAAAAGTAGTCGGCGGGCGGCGCGCGATTGCATACTTTGGCTAATTACTCGAACACCGTTGGTTGGACTTGACATTTTGATCCCAAAAATCGAAAAAATACGCTCACTCCTTATTTCTATAATAAAAATTTGATATATTTCTTTGAAGAAAGTATCGAAAACTTGGCTTGAAAAGTGGCCTTTTAACTGTAAGCTATGGGCAAGTACGAGAAGTCACGCCCATGCTACCATATGACTTTGGACCCCCCCCCCACGCCAGCAACAAACAAAACAAACAACAGCGATATCACAACCCTGATCACAACATCGCATTGCATGCACACAAGCATTTTATACACCGTGATTACTGATTACTACAAGCTTACAAAGGCGGATGGGTTGCCAGAGTTTGCTATAAATAAGTTTCGTAGCGTCCAATATGCTTTCTGAATTGTTGAAAGAGCATCAGGCAAAACAACAAGTACAGAAGCAGATTCAAGGTGGGCTACTGGCTAGCAACATCAACATTGACATATATTGCGATTTTTTATATCTATGATCTATCCCTATTGCTATTGTGATTGTATTGCTATTTTTGCACTGGCTGCTTGATGCCTATATTACTGTTTTATGTTGTCTGGTGATGATCAGCATGGGTGTAACTTTAATGCAAAGGGGGGTTGTAGCTACAACTCCAATAATTTTGAAATTTAACACTACGCTTATGACGAGATGTGGTACACATGGGCTCTTAACAACGAAGTGTAACCCCAATGATTTTCAAAAAGTTATGCCGCTGATGATCAGGCACGTAGCCAGGATTTTTCTTGGGTGTGGAGAAAGGGGGGTACGTCAGAAAAAACATATTTTGCTCCTCAGTCATGTGCTGCTGACCGGGGGCGAGGTAGGATCGGGTTTTCAGATAATCCCATTCTTTCAAGTGTGAATTTACTTTGCTCGTGGGGCCATGGCCCCTTTGCCCCCCCCCCCTGGCTATGTCCCTAGCGATTGTGATGAATTGATGAAATGTCTTGACATCTTGATAAATCTGTGCAGTGTAGGGGTCTCCAGCTCAATTGGGTAAACTATGGGGAGGTGATCTAAAAATGGATTTATCAATAGTAATAGATAGATTGCTTATGTTCATATTTGAGCATGTTTGCAGACCTAAAGTAAAACGAGGAGGGTCGCAAATCGCAATCCCCTATTATGAATTGCCCTCCCTACTGCATTCTCCTCCCAATCACAATGCCCTTTTTGTAATCCTGTCCTGTTCATACTACCCTTTTACAAATTACCTAATGACAAATTCCCATCCATGTATTTCCTCCACCTCATTATCATATCGAGCAATCTGTGATCCAGGTCGTCCAGTCACACTCCGATCTTGGTGTCCTGATCGACTCCGACTTCAAATTTCACAAACATCGCAGCAACAGTGCACAAATGACAAAGCCGCTGGTCTGACTCAAAATCTGCTAAAGACAACAGTTTGCAGATCCCCTGATTTCCTCATGGCTTTATTCAGCTTGCACATCCGTCCAATCATAGAATACTGCTCGTGTGTATGGTATACTGGCTACCTAGGGGATCTGCGCCTCCTGGGCCCAATCTTACTAACCCTCCTTTTTGTGCAATCCCCCATCGCCCCACAAACAGCTGACTGCAATCCCTCCAAATGCCCATATATGGTCTTGACAGGTTACTTGGGGCAAAGATAAGCATTGAACTAGTATTTAGATACTTGCCACTAGATGTTGCGCTACGTATAGCAAATTCATTCCCAATTTCTTGAATTGTGTCTGTTTTAAGTGCTCTTCAGCTTTGTACGCCATGAATGATGCATAAAAGAATAACAGCTTTTACCTGAGCACCAGCTTTATCTACAAAATGCAATATCACATGAAATATTCAGCGTTTTCCTATTCTTTGATACTATCCATGAATTTAATTTCGCCGCTAGATGGCAGTGACGCATTGACGCCATTCACGGCACTTGGTAAGATTGGGCTGTGGTAAGATTGGGCACTGGAGTCTGTCCAGAGGCGCTGGACCAAGCATGTTTCTGGCCTGTCCAATTTGGACTATCGATCGCGTGACGCGTCTGAGAGCCCTCAATCAATACTCAGTCCAGGGTATTGTATTGTAAAAATCACGAACAATCAACACGAATGTGGTTTTTACAGTTCTGAGTCAGCAAAAAGGTAAACATGGGATAAGACATGACGCATAGTAAAACATGCGCACATACGATCAAACACGTTCACACCGAAATCGAAACAGAATCAGACATTTGCTGACAGAAGTCGACGCTTCAGCTGTCTCTTAAATTGTCTGACAGACATATTGTTGAACTCACGTGGCAGCTCGTTCATACCACGAGCAGCACGGTAGGCAAAGCGCCTCTTGCCAGTCTCTGTCCTAACCCGCGTAAAATAGGAGCCGTCCTGTCTTAGTGTGTCGCGAGGGTGGGCTTGTCACAGATTGTGCGTCACGAATATCTCGGCAGACTCTCCCCTCAGCGTCGGCGGCTTGTGGAGAAGCAGAGATTGTGGTTAGAGGACGAGGTTTTAGAGCATCCAGCCACGCCCAGCGCGTCACGCACACCAGAAACCGGGTCGTACTTGCGTTTCCGGAACGGACTCGGCAGCAAAAATTGATGAGCTTTTGAATGCGGTGTAGGTTTTTGGCGGAGCCGCTGCCGTACACAACCAGGCAGTAACGGACTTATGCGAGCCGATCTGATCCAGTACTGGAAAATATTCCATGCTCAGTGCACTATCGAACCAAACTGATATGTTTACTCTAGCTCCTCGTACCGGGACAGAGTCACAGGTTTAAAATATGTCATATCCGAGCTCAAACTCGCGTCTTATAAATTAGAAATCGTTCAGTTGCGCGTGTGTACATCTTGGAACACTCCCTCCGGACCGAGTTGGTGACTGCAGTGACCTGCAGCATTCAAAACCATGCTGGCTACTCACTGGGGAAGCCTTGTATTGCATACATCGGTAAAATGAGAGAAAAAAAATAAAAGCCGAAAAAAACACAAACAAAAAGGAGGAAAATAAAAGCAGAACGGTGGCGAAAAAAAAATTACTCTTCAAAAACAATACCAAGGAATAACTTGCTTGTTGACTGGAAACGTGAAACCTGTGTCCACTAGTAACATGTTGTAATGCCTTGTTCTTGACTGTCATTCAACCCAGTTTGGAAGGAATAGCGTCGACAAACATACGGATCTCATCTCCGTCCGCGGTTCAGGCACTTCATAGTGTCTTAATGCCGATCGGTGAGCCCTCTGCGTTCGTGGGTTCCCTCTCTTCTGCCTCACGATATCCCTAGCCCGTGTATTTCCTAGCGAGACAGGGAACCCCAACAGGTGAGTTAAACAGGTGAGTTAATCCCATTCGCAATCCCCACCCCACCGCTCATATAACCCTATTACGAATTGCTTTATGACAAATTCCCGTCCCGTTCACAATCCCCTCCAATTCATATTGACCCATTACAAATCACCCTATGATGAATTACCCTCCCATTCAAAATTCCCTCCCATTTGTATTACGCTTTTACAAATCGCCCGGCGATGAATTGCCGTCCTGCTTCCATTGCCATTGGGTTGAGTTTCACACTAAAAATGATCAGTGATGTCCCTGTTAGAAACTATTTGGGGGCCGTGCCAAATATAGTGGCCTAAATCTGGGGTTATTTTGTGTGCCATTTTGTTTTGGGGAGCTTTGCCGAGGGGCCTCTGCATGGATGCCGTTCCCCCCTTTGCCAAAGGTCTGGCTGCGCTCCTGATCTAGGCACTGCAGTACTTTCTACTCTCTGGTGGCTATGCCTTGAAATCAGTACCGATCTTAGGAAGACTAGTATGAACTAACAACTATGAGGGGAATATGATAGAGGAGGCAATTTGAACAATAGGGCAATGTGAATGGGAGGATATTGTGAACGAGGCAGCAATTCGTCATAGGGCGATTCGTAATAGGATGATACAATTATGGGAGGGCATTGTGAACGGGAGGGTAATTCGTCATAGGCGATTTGTAATAGGGCAATATGAATGGGAAGGCATTGTGAACGGGAGGATAATTCGTCATAAGGCGATTCGTAATAGGGCAATATGAATGGAAAAGGATTGTGAACGGGAGGGGAACTTGTTATAGGGCAGTTTATAATTGAACGGTAGGATTGCAAACGGCAGGGGAATTTGCCATTAGGCAGTTTGTAATAGGGTTATATGAACGGGAGGGGATTGCGAACGGTAGGGCATTGCGATCAGGAGGGCAAATCGTAATAGGGGAAAACGACAGGGCACCATTAAAACTCAAATCTCAGAATTAACAGGCAACAAATGCAGGTCAACACCACAAGAACACTAAGGAAAAGCACGAAGCTATACCTAACCAGACTATTGAAATCAAACCAGGGAAAACATATTTTAGCCTACATTCAATCTGATACTGCGATCTAAATATTGATCGTGGGCACTGTCAAATCCTGGCAGCGATCTATTTTTAGATCGCACAACAGCTGGCTGATCCAAATTAAGATCGCCAAATAGCTGGCTTATCAAAATTTATATTTCCAAACAGCCGGCTGATCTAACTTTAGATCGCACATGTTGCTGGCTATTAGGGTGGTGTTTACATTTGCTTCCATTCAAGCCAAATAGGACTTTGTTAGGGTTCAAGGATAGCCAAATTTGAGATAGAAATTCACGTGTTTCCTCTTGTAAGAAAAATATTTTGGATATTGCCTATCTTCTCTGGATATGGCAGGTTGAAAGTGGGGATGAACCAGCGAAACGATATCAATACTGCTCGAATGTCCTTTTTATAAGCAGTTGCTCAGACCCATTCCGAAACATTGATCGATCAATTTTTAGATCTAGATCGCCTCCCTTTTTAGTTTGCCCAACTGGCCGAAGCCGAAACGCGCGCGTAGGGGGGGGGGGGGGGGGGGGAGGGCCGACACATCCTAACACCGGACTTCATGCTGTTGGTGATACAGAACATCGAATATTATCTACATCGCCTAAATTTGGCATTAAACATGCAAAGTCTTGTGTTAAGATGTGTCTAATACTATAAACGACTGAGGGAGAGGATCTCGCTAGTCTAAGGAGCTCGGTAACGTTATGATCCGTGAGGCTAATAATTGTGGCCGTTCTGAATTCTGCACATTATAAGTATAAGTAAGTATCCAGGGTTACTGTCAGCTATCCTACATGTGGCACTTTAAGTAAATAGTTCACCTTCAACATGGGGTTTGAACTGAGATAGCAGTTTTGGAGCCCGTGTTGAAAAACCCTTCGCTTTCAAGTTTTCTGGACTGAAAAGGCTCTCCAGACGAATATATTTCACTTTTTGTCGAAGGAATGTGGGCCATCAACGAAGAATGTCAAGAATGTGGGCCATCGGGAGGCTATACAGTAATCTTACGCGACTACTCTCGAATCTGATTGCTGAGCCATTTGATTCTTTTTCGTTTGACGTTGCAGAGTAGCGCATATAGTTTTATAAAATCAATGATGTAACGTCCTTCTGTCCTTGAATCGGCTGCCGATGATGATGGCATTTTTGAACATATTGAAAAGAAGTTGTATTTCAAAATATAATCAAATCGTGTTTGAAAAAAAAAACAATTAAAGGTGAACTATTTCCTTTAAGGCCCCCTGCCCAAACAAACAATTGGATCTAGGATAGTGACCCAGTAAGTTTGCACTTATTCTTCTCCAATGCCACTTGAAGTCAGGGTATGGAAGCTCAAATGCGTAAACAGGGGCGCAGCCAGGGGGGATGGCATTTGGGGCAAATGCCCCCCCCCTCCCCGTCGCGGCTCAGAGGGGCCCATCTCGGGTCTGAAAGGGGCCCATCTCGGGTCTGCAAGGGGCGCATCGTGGACTCGGAGGGCCCTCGTTGGGCCCTCTGTCGGCCTGAGGGGATCTCTCCCGGTCTGAAGGGGGCTCTCAGTCGGCTTGAGGGGACCACGGCCGGCCTGAGGGGGCCCCTCGGTTGGCATGAGG
>VOPJ01001193.1:0-12096 GCA_014673585.1 Semibalanus balanoides
AAAGTCCGAAAGTTTCAAGACGATAGACGTAACGGTTCAGAAGCGGCGGGCGAAAAACTAACGGGGGGGCAGAATCTGCCCCCCGCAGGGAATAGGGTTAAACCTGGTGCGGTAGACTGACGGTGATGCTGTGCGATAGCTGAGGTCCAATGATCCCGTACTGACGCCAGGCTCATGACGTGTGACTCTCTCGCAGGAGGCTGAGGAGATCGATGGTCTGGAAATGACGAAGAAGCCACCTCCACCGACCAACGGTCACCACCACGACAGTGGCCACGACAACTACGCCGGGCCTCAGCTACGCAGCTACACCGAGCTGGACGACGACCAATAGGTGTCCCCCGCCCCGACCAATAGGTGTCCCCCTACCCCCTTGAACACCCCCTCCCTAAACACCACTCTCCACATTCCCGAGCCGCATTTCAGAAGGTGGACTTCGGTTCGTGTCAGATCTGATATTGAGCTGCATTCCAGCTGTGTGGTAAGATTTCGCCGCCTGCAGCTCGTAGGATTTCGGAGGATTTCGGGTTTTATTGTTATTTTAGCATCTTGGTGATGGACATGTTTAAACTTCAGCTCCACCAACTGCAGGTGTTCGACTGGGGGACTGACAGGAGTCCGTTGATGTGTGTGGAGACAGACCGCTCATTGTACAAGCTTTGGTAGGACGTGTGCAATGTGTCATTTTTTATACATGTTAGAAATCACACTGTTTCATGAAGTTTTGAGCTCTTTTATGCTTGCGAGAAAATAAGCTTCTCAAATCTCACTCAAAAGGAAGCCATGAACTGTTGGATATATTCGCTGCAACTGCTGCTGGTGCCTCATTTTAACGAGACGAGCAGCCGACTGTGGATTGTAGGTATACAGTGTGCAATAAAACAAGTGTATCAGATATATGACGAGTCTTGCTGCTCAACCATCACGGTCGGGGCAAGGTGTGTTCAATCTCCAGTCGGAAGCTTCCTGCTAATTTGTACACAATATACGCTGTTCAGGTTATCACAGAGCTGGCCAGACACATAACTCAAACGTATGTTATTTGTGTACATGAGTCTCATGGCAAAACCTCACAATGTGAAGTGAGTCACGTAAAAACCCTCTTCTTTGTTCTGCCTCTTAACCCTATTCCTGGAGGGATGAAAAGTATACGAATCTGTCGGGGGGGGGGCTTATTCGGCCCCCTTCAGATCCCGCTCATAAAAGCTAGACACAATGAAACTTGTGGTACCTAAGATCGACAATTGAACTCTATTTTGTCAATTTTGGTGACTTGCGGCTTATCTTCAAGGTCAAATAACTCTCCAAAAAATGTATTTTTTGTCAAAACAATGATTTTTCAGAAACCTTTGCCATTATCTCGGAAAACTATGGCAGCTTAGGGAGGATTCCGAAAATCACTGTGAAGCAGTCTAAATTGTCTTTCACCAATAAGGCATCATAAATGACCTCACGGTCAATGTTTGGACTGTAGAGGTCAAACAAATGTAAAAAAACTGTTTTTCAGCAAATGGTTTGTTCGTATAGCTTTTTGTATAAAGTATATACAACACTTATTTTGGTACCAATCGTGTTTTCTCTCGTCATTGCAGTTCGAATCAAATCAACTTTGTCAAATCGAAATTTGACCCCGCGGTCCAAGGTAACGTCAAGGTCAAAGTGACATAAGTCGGCCAAAATGCATATCAAAGACGCTATTGATGAGACAAACATTTGTGAGACCATTTTTGAGTCTATATGATGCTCTTGTCACGAGTTATTTGATACAAATGTTGGTGACCTGAATGGACTGCAAAAAGGCACGACTTAAAAAATTCATCCTTTTCATTCAGAAGGGCCTATAGATGACATGATACTGAAATAATTGATTGATGCAATGTATTAAACCCTCGTTTTCATTTTATCACCCAATTACTTATAGTGGAAGGTTAGCATTTGGACCTGACATCAGGTCATCAAATATTAGATATCACCCTAAAACTTTCAACACATATTATTTTGGCATGTTGCTCTCACATACCATCCCCGTTTTTTTTAAACGTTCCTGAAAATAAAAACTTTGTATTATTTGTGAAAAAAAAAGTAAAAAAAAAATGAAATTTTCGAGATTAAGCCATCTGAAAAAAACAAATCAATTCTCTACCGGTGTCGTTTTTGCTAACATCTCTTCAAACCACACAAATCCCATGAGTGCTTAACATGAAAAGATGTGTGTCAAAACGGCCGAACACGCCCCCCTTAAAATTTGTCCTGGGACCCCGCTCCTAAAAATTCAATTTAGGACAAAAGTACACCATCGATGCGCCAATGAAATGTTTAGGAAAAGCCAGCAGTTTGAAGATTCTGAGTTGAGTTATGAATGACCCGTACGCGAAAAACCTCAAGGGGATGACCGATTCGCCCCCTGACAGTAATAGGGTTAATATGATGTTTAAAAGATATGTGATGTGATAATTTTTATTGAAAATGCGCCCAAGAACATAACGAGGCGTCCGTGTTAAAAGTGGAGTGGTTTTGGGACAGACAAATAATCTCATTGTTTGACTGTGCCAGCAGAATATGTCATATAATTTGCCATATACACTGGAGCGTGTGTACGTGCTAGGGACCACCTGCATCTCTAGCTGAGGATAATATTTCTGCGATATCTCCATTCTTGTAGCCATAGGATTTTGAACATTGAACCACGATAAGCCAGTGAAACCAATGCCTGTGTCATGTAGGATTTCGTCAAGCTTGGAGAATAGAATGTTCAGAGCTGAAAGCAGACGTTTTAAGAATTGGTGCTGTATGATGGATATGGTATTTTGAAGATAGAAAATGAAGATGGATGTGATTACAAAGTGGAATATTAAGAACTTGATTGTGCCTGTGAAGGGATTACACTCGCGTGGATTACATGTAGACAATTTTACCATGATACATAAACATACTATTTAACCTTTGACTGGTGGTGGTCAATTTGACCCCCTTGAGTTTTTTCCGGAATGGCGAGAAAACAGTAACGTGCAGCACCGCCAAATTTGGCAAAGTTATTCACGCATCAATTACCCACATTTTGTGAAAGTGTAAGACACAGGTCATTCAGGTCAGGTCACCTGGTCACGTCCAGTGACCTTACCTCAATAATGATTGTGTTCGTGCCAAAGTCACGGTGTTTGTCCGAGAAATTAGAAACTTGCAGGATTGCATAACATTAGTACACAAGTACCTATCACAAGCAGGGGCGCAGGCAGGGGGGCATTTGGGGCAAATGCACCCCCCCCCGTCGCGGTTAAGAGGGGCCCATCTCGGGTCTGAAGGGGGCCATCTTGGGTCTGAAAGGGACCATCGTGGCATCGTGGGGCTCTCGTGGGGCCCTCAGTCGGCCTGAGGGGACCTCTGCCGATCTGAGGGGCCCCTCAGTCGACCTAAGGGGCACCTTGGTCGGCATGAGGCGGCCCATAGACTCTGATGGTCTATGGGGCCCTCTGTCGGTCTGAAGGGGGCCCTCGGTCGGCTTGAGGGGGCCCTCGAGTCGACTGAGGGGCCCCTCGGTCAGCATATGGCCCTTCTGTCGGTCTAAAGGGAGCCCTCGTCGGGCTTGAGGGGGCCCTCGGTCAACCTTGAGGGGGCCCCTTGGTCGGTTTTGAGGAGACCATCTGTCAATCTGATGGGTCTTAAATAGCCTCTGTTGGTTGAGGAGCCTCTGCCGGTCTGAAGGGCCCTCAGTCGGCCTGAGGGGCCCCTTGGTCGGCATGAGGGGCTCTCTGTCGGTCTAAGGGGCCCTCTGTCGGTCTCAGGGCCCACTGTCAGTCTGAGGGGGCCCTCTGTTGGTCTGAGATGGCCTTCTGTTGGTCTGAGGGGGCCCTCTGTCGGTTTGAGGGTCCCTCTGTCAATCTGATGGGGTCTTATATAGGCCTCTGGTAGTTTGAGGGGGCCGTCTGCTGTCCTGAGGGGGCCCTCTGTCGGCTTGAGGGGGTCCTCGGTCGACCTGAGGGGCCCCTCGGTCGGCATGAGGCCCCTGGTCCGGTCTAGGGCCCTTTGTCCGGTCCTGAGATGACCCTCTGTCGGTCTAGGGGCTCCTCTGTCGGTCTGAGGCGGTCCTCTGTCGGCTTGAGGGGCCCTCGGTCGATCTGAGGTGCCCCATCGGTTCAACCTGAGGGGGCCCCTTTTGGTCGGTTGAGGGACCCTCTTCAATCTGAAGGGTCTTAAATAGGCCTCTGTGGTTTGAGGGGGCCCTCTGTCGTCCTGAGGGGGCCCTCTGTCGGTCTGAGGGGCCCTCTATAAGCCTGACGAGGCTCTCGGTCGGCATGAGAGGGCCCTTGATCGGCCTGAGGTATCCTTTTTCAGTTTGAGGGTCTGTCTATCGATCTGAGGGGCCCTCTGTCGGCATGGAGGGCCCTCTCTAGGTTTGAGGGCCCCATGTGTGAATGAGGGGCTCTCTGATGGCCTGAGATTTCCTCGGCCTGCTTGAAAGCCTCTTTCTACCCGACGGGGCCCTCTGTCAGCCTAAAGGTGCCCTCTGTCGGCCTGGGTGGCCCTCTGGTGGCCTGAGGGATCCCTCAGCCAGCTTGAGGGGCCCTTTCGATCGACCCGACGGGGCCCTCTGTCGGCCTGAGGGAGGATTTCAGTCGGCCTGAGGGGGGTCTATGTAGGCCTGAGGGGCCCTAGGTCGGCATGTGGGGCTCTCTAGTAGCCTGAGGGGCCCTCTGGCCGCCTGATTGAGCCCTCGATCAGCTTAAGGTGGCCCTTGATCGGCCTGAGGGGCAGTCAGTCGGCATGAGGGCGCCTTAACCCGCGAGTTACTGGGGGGGGGGCTATTTATAGCCCCCTTCCATTATTCTGCAATATCTCCTAAACCAACGTAGGTATCGTGACCAAACTTGCAGTACCTTGTCCCAGATCAATTTGACACATTCTGCCTGATGGAAACGATGAGGTCATGATAGGTCAACCGTAAATGACGTCAGAGTGACGTCAAGTTCTGCGTTTTTTGTTGAAAAATGAGGGTTTGCGGGAAACGCTGCCAAAAGTACAGTTTTTTAAAGATAAACTCAATTGTTATACACCAAACGACAGGTAATAAGTTGGGCTATCAGACTGCTGTCTCGGATTTTGAATTTTATTGAAATTCAAAATTTTGAGAAATCCAAATGTTTTTTTTTCTTCAAATTTTAAAAAAAAGTTACAATTTTAAAAAATCGGAATATATGCAATTGAGTTTAACCCAATGAATGTGTGTCTAAAGTTTTAAGTCAATATCTTCAAAAATGACTGAGTGACAGCCTTTCAAAGACAAAATTAGACCACCTTTGCTGTATAACAATTAGTGGTGTCAATCGGTAACCAAAATTTTGGTTACTGAAAAAATTTGTGACCGATTCAGTAATCAGGCTTATAAATTGTTGGACTCTTTCGGTCAGCTTAATCTTGTTTAAATAAGTATACTATTCAAAAATCGGTCAAATCTTGGATCAATTTTTGGCCTCAACCAAAATCGGTCAATATTTGTACAACCAAAATGCCTCCTGTTTGGTATTGGATTGGTTTTGGTCAGAAAAGTTTGGGAAAATGACATCATTAATAACAATAGGCAAAAGGTGCATTTCCATTTTGTTTTTTTTTTATTCAATTTGTATGGAAAAAACATGTTTTAAGGTCATTTTTCGCGTTCTAATCGATAAAACGAGCCCATAAACATGTGCTGTTACAACTCCTAATGACCGTAATCTTCAGTTTGACTTCGTGACTTCGGATGACCTGGACCTGACCCAAGGTCAAAATTAGCTTAGAATGGTAATTAGAAGTGTCAGATGCACGAATCATACCGATTTACCAACTTAGCATGCGTTAAATATCGCATTTTTGCGCGACAATGCCGACCACCGGACTTTGATGGTACGGTCAAACATTTTTATTTGACGTGATCTGTGACATCATAGGTGACCCTGAGGATAACAATATTAGGTTTCCCTAGATAAATTTGATAGGGCTATCGAATGCCGTTCGAATTTTTCAGATCGGTTGAGTAGTTTCGGAGATCAGAGGGGGGGCTATAAATAGCCCCCCCCCCAGTAAGTCGCGTTACAGAATATACCCCAGTACGCGCGGGTTAAGGGCCCTTCTGACGCCTGAATGGGAAGGTCGGCCTGAAGAGGCCCTCGTCGGCCTGAGTAGCCCTCAGTCGGCAGCAGGAGGGCCCTCCCGTCTCGACCTCGGCCCGCAGGGGGCCGCTGGTGGCTTGTTGGGCTCGGCGGAAGTTGAGTGGCTTTTTCAGGCCTGGGCCTGAGGAGACCCTTCTGTTTGTCCGAGGCGGCTTTTAAGAGCCCTCAGTCGGCTGAAGGGCCCTCAACGACTTGAGGGTCTTCCCCTAGTAGCACATAAGGTTGTCATAACGTCATGGCAACGTTCGACAACGTCATGACAAAGCGTCAATACGAGTAATTAACGTCGTTGAAACGTGCCACGACGTGTGAAAGTAATGATTGCTACTAGGGTCTGTCGGTCTGAGGAGAGCTTCTTGGCCAAATTAAGGAGACTCTTACTAGCCTGTATGGCTACACCAGAATAAGAAGTTAAGATCGTGTTAGCCGAAGCTAAAATATGTAGGGAGGCCCCTGCGTTATTATTGGGGGGGGGGCATGATAGTGCCAAGTGGGTTCCATGTATCACTGACCGCGGGTAATTGACAATACAATGGTCTTTCGTCACTCGCCTGGTTCTGGTGTAAGTAGTATGGTTCCCGCACAAATCCAGCATAATAAGGCGAAATACTTTACCTTCCCCTACTCCAAGAATTAGTCATTTGGGTCCATCCATTTCATTTCTTGAGAAATCAACGAATTGTTGGCGAGTTTCCCCATAATTTCGAATTACTTTATTCTACTTATTGTATGGCATATATCGAGTCCTGTCCCCAGTTTTAAAACCTTGGCAGCCAATGCCTATGGGCTGAACAGTAGGTATAACATGTAGTGGGAGTGGTCTCAAATAAGAATCAGCCGTGTCCCCGGGGCACTGACAGCGGTCAGACTGTCGGAGCCGCGTGCTGACATTCGCGGCTTCTCCAATATATTATTTGTTTGGCAAATAATCCTTCAGATTATATTCTTGAATTGGTCTTGCAATGCGGTGGCACAATTAAGAAAATAAAACAGCCCTTCAATAAAACCAATGTGAATTAAAAGGGGCCCGAAATTCAATGCAGGTAAAAAATGAGTTGAAACTAAGCAAATTCATTTTTTTAATCTTCGTTTTTTCGTTCTTTTTTTGTCTGTTTTTTTTGTTTTTTTTTGGGGAGGGGGGGGGCATTAGCCAATGCTAGGGGGTCTATTTTGGGTGCCCCCGTCCGCAAAAATCCTGGGCTGCGGACCCTGGTCCCAGATCATTTTTTAAATAAAATTCGATTTTTCCAAAAACGACCCCAGATAATAAATGAGGTTTTAACCATACAGTTTATGTACTGAACGAACTATTAGAAATGTTTGAAATTGCGACCCAAACATCATCTATTTCCCCATAGTCCACCATGCTTAAAGCCGGCCGCTGTTATAAATGGTGACGTCACGGCTAAGTGTTGCCAGACAAATCGACAGGGGCTGCAGGAGACGAAGGCACATACGTTAGGCGATACAATGCAACTTGTTTCGTCATCCTATCTCAATTAAAAACGCTAAAGCGAATCGTCAACGTCATGCTCTACTATCGGATATATGGTGGACCGGTGCTCAAAACGGGACTTTGAGGCGATAACTTCATCCGCTGCTCTGAGATTAAAATTACCGACCGGTATTCACCAAACTTCGTCCCCATGGATAATTTTCATCAGAGAACGGGAATCGCAGGGGGAAAAGGTGCTCGGACAACTTTTTTGAAAAGTGGGACGCTCTAATGCACACGCATGCGACATAGGCGAGATCCAGCTCAGGAGGGGGACGAACTCCACACGCCCCACTGGATCCGCGCCTGTCGACGGCACCGACGCGGTGGAGGCTGCGCGCGTCGCTGCCGACGGAGCACCCCACCAAGTAAGGACGGCGCCGGCTGGCACCGGCTGGCGGTATATAACGGCGGTGGCCAGCGGGGAGGGCACACCATCGCTGTGAGGTGTCAGTCTGATCACAAACGAGTGCCAGGTAGGTGGTGAGCCGAGTCTGATGGCCACCGCTCACCCGGTACCCCGGTACCCGGCGGTACTGACGTGCCGTGTACCAGGGGCAGCGGTGTACCGAGGGCGGTGCTGTGGCACGGCGCCCGGCCAGTGCCGTGAGGTACCTGGCGGTCTCGTGGTACAGTGCCTCGGTACGGCCTGAGGTACACAGTGGAGAGCTGTGGTACGGTGTGTGTCAGTGCTGCAGTGGTATTAGGGTACTGGACGCTGCTGTGCTGTGGTGCCCCAGTGTGACAGTGTACCTGTACAGGGCGATAGTGAAAACGTTGTTCAGGAGGTACTGGTGCTCCGTTGCAATGGCGAAGTCGTCGCAAAGAAAACTTCGAAAACCATTGAGTGAAAATTCAGCAGCATGATAGAGTGTGAAGTAACTGTTGTATAATGTTGGGTTTAGCTTAACAAATATGATCAAACGTAGGTTTGCGTTTAGTTAGCGTTCAGCGCTGTCATTTGGATTCACTGTGCGCAGTCGTATTCAAGATGTGATAAACTCTGAACTCGTTTCCAAATTCGATGTTTGCTCTAAGCAATTAATAGCAATTCATATTTATATCGCTTTCCCGCCAAATTGGACATCGATTGCTTACTTTGGGGGCTCCACATTACATACAGTACTTGAACGGTTGAAATACTAGCCCAGGAGCAATACCTATTTGGTCATTCTATGTACCGATAAATGCAATTACGATTATCGCCCATTTGCTTGCTACTATGCGGCTTTATGTTTTGGCTTGTTTCGTCCGCTTCCATCGTGATTGTTCAAGTCAACATGAGCGATACGATGTTACAAATTGGTACATTTCAGAATAAGAGTAGGTATGTCCTAAATCAATGACTATGTGACATAAAAGGGTTTCAACCAGTTTACAATAAATTGTGATCCACCTTTTGCAATGGTGGCAAAATAGTGCCGGTTATATGTATTCAATTACTTTTTATCATCCCTTGAAGATCAAAACCGTCAATGTTTTTGGCATTTCATACCGATCAAGCTTCTTCTTTACAACCATAATTTGTATGTAATTTTTTTTTGTACTTATTTATATTATTTATTTCCAAAGTTGTCCCATCAAAAGTAAGTTCATCGTTTAACTAGTAAAATCAAACAGAGCCTTGTATTTGTTTCACGTCTTCATACTTGTTTGATTCTGTTTCGCTCCCTGTGGATCGGATTCGTCGGTGTCTGACCATTCGTTGGCCCCTTGTTGCAGACTCTAATCATCCAAGATGTGTGACGACGACGTTGCCGCCGCTCTGGTCGACCAACTGCTCGCGGCCATTGCAAGGCGTGGAGTTCCGCCTGAGGAACTGACCGAACGCGCCCCCAAGACCGGTTTATCCCGTCCATTCGTCGGCATCACCGCGGCCGCGTCACCAGGGAAGACAAAATCAGCTGACATCATCGGACCGAACAACACAGACGCACTCCACAGTCTTACAGCCAGAACAATTTCTCAGAAAGAGTCCAAACCAATTCAGTATACCCATAATCAGATCATCGTTCGTAGTTACGGCTTAACTAGCTCGCTTACCAGAGATTCTCAGTGACTGTATTCAAAAGATACAAGTTGTAAACGATCTTTCATTTTCCACAAATTGTTAATGGGCCTGTAGCACAAGCAGTTTCACGATTTCAGCGCGAGTAGGCCCAGAATCCGGACCGCGCCCAATAAGTCTTTATTTTTTTTACTGTTATCTTGGCATTGTGCCGTTGACGTGGAGGACAGCTTCCGAGGTAACATTCTGTTCTAATCTTATTGCTTTTCGCTTCCAACCCATTCCCCGAGGAGAGACGCCCTCCCTCGGTCGCTTTCCGTCCGCTGTGCCTGCGGCGACGCCACTATATAAGGCGTTGCCGGTCGCCAGCCGGGCGTGAGGCGGTGGCGGTGGTAATTTTAGCTGGCTCGCTTCTGCAGAGGCAGCAGGGCAATTTGCGGAGCAAAGCGCGCGGGCGGTGGGGGGGGCAGCGGGGCCCCTGCTAGCAAAATCAAGCGAGGGCAAAACTGTCTTTTGCCCCCCATCTTTCGTAGTCGTAAGGGATACATAAAATACAATATAGGTTCATATGTTGTTGTCTTGTTGCTGTATGTTGTCCTGAATATGAGAATTTTGCCGCACCCGTGTTGGTCCTACTCCTGAACTGGGCAAAATCTCGTCATGCGGCGAGCGCGATGTGGTGTGGTTATATGAAGTTGGGCCTGAAGTGGGCAAAATACACATACCGAACTTTGCAATAAAGAAAGAGTTTAATTTTCGTATATAATGTAAAGGAAAGCTGTCTACAGCAGCTAAAGTACGTGCATGCATGTATGTCAACAATAATACACATTTATAAATTATAGCCAAAGTATCCAAAGAGGAATATGCATTTTACCAACTACCAGCTAAGCAGTAATATAGCATGTTATACAATTTGTATACGATGGAACAGTGTCAGAAATATGATTCAATCGTTAGAGCTAAAGCTAATTAACAAAAGCAGTATTTTCACCACATGCTATTTGCGCCAAACATATTAACATGGAACGACTTGAAACATCAATATTTGGCTACAGAAAACGGGTCATGTTTTTTGTTAGCTATTACATAGCAATTGTATGTTACCCTATCCTAATTTCCGGGCTCTGGCAACCCTGAAAGATCGCCACTTTAAATCACGATCTATTATTATCATCACCATTCATTTTCCTTCAAATCCTTCAACCTATATGTTTAGCTCGGTATTTACGGCATTTTAGCCCGGCATTGGATGGGGCGTTTAACGCCCCCTGACGACTTTTCGTAATAAATAGAAAACGACTTGCGCTATATACGTGAAACCTCGGGTTCTTTCTTGTACATCCATTTGACGTCCTCTCTGCCAAAATAAAACATTTTTTAGATATAGGGAATTTAGTGACGTAACTACTAACTACACACGATTTTAACACAAAGATAATCTTAACCTTAACAGACCGTACAAAGACTATATGGTAAGCAAAATGCAATCCCAAAAAGCTGAAGATAGAAAATAACATGGGCTACAGCATGGATTTCTCGGATTTTTTAAACTTGTATTTTTTTACCCGTACATTTTTTTTAAACATGACCACAAAATCGGAATTTTCAAAGATATAAAAAAAAGAATGTCGATCAGATAACCATATGCAAAAAAACTGCCATACCAAGTTATAACATTATATCATCATTGTTGACTGAGTGATGGCATCTAAAGTGCTGGTAACTCATGACGTCATATTTTGACATTTCGTTTTTGGCTTTTATTGACGAGATACAGACAAATAATTATCAGCACTGTATTCCTGAGACAAAACTGGCACAGAAAAACATATTTTTGGTTTATATTTATCCATTTGAAATTTTGACATTTTGTGACATTTCTTTGACCTTAGCTTGACAATCACTTCGTGTACATGAGGTCTGGTGGTAAGAGTATCACTATCAAACTATACGTGTAAAATGATCTCTAAAACATGTGTTGCATGCATTTTGTGTATATTTTGTGTATAGTGACCCGACCTTAACCTTTCATCTTTGCCAACAATCGCACTTACAATCATGTGGGATGTGTATCATACCTTTGAGAGCACTTTGGCTGATCATGGTTGCAATCGAATAAGCCATACTTTCATTTGAATGGAAAGTATGAAAGTATGGCTTATAAATTTGAATGGAAGGTATGGCTTATGAACTAAAATACCTCGATTTTGACCTTTGACCTGACCATGACCTGATATGTGACCTCAATTTGACATTTTCAAACGTGATCTATATTTTTCTAATAAAACGCTTTCGAATGCTGTCTTGCACGTCTCGCTGCGATAATTGGGTTGGAAATAACCAGGTGGCTCGCGCCGCTTTTTAAGCGATATGGTTAACACGCGCACTGAATGGGGTGCGCTTTTGTGCCCCCTTACACGTTTTTCGTGAATATCTAAAAAAAA
>VOPJ01001194.1:0-12097 GCA_014673585.1 Semibalanus balanoides
AGGTGGCGCCGCTAGCGGCCAGTCCGGGCAACTCTGTGGGCTCGCCGGTGCCGGCCGCCGACCAGACCGTCACCTGTATCCGTGCCGGCTGCGGCAACGCGCCCGTCAGCAACCCAGAGTGGGAGGACGAGTACTGCAGCAACGAGTGTGTCGTCAACCACTGCAGGTGGGTCTCTTCCGCTGCTGGCGGGCCGCCGCACGCGAAAGGCGTCAGACCGGAATCGTGACGGGAAATGGTGATGGTATCGAGCATGGTAACGATAAGTAGGCGTACCTTCAGGCGTTTGTTTATTTCTGGGTCTCCGTTGTTTGTGCCTTTGTTGCTTCATTATTTGCATAAGATTTAGTATATTTACGGTGAGCAATCAGCAAATTAGCTCGAATCAAATCTGAATATCTCGCAGGTGTTTGTGGGTTTGACCCGCCGTGCTAACCGCTGCTGACCGTCACCGTTTCCAGCACCACTGACTCGGCTGTTCTCTTGTGTTCGGTAGGGACGTGTTCAAGAACTGGGTGTCGGCCAACACGTCGGCAGCGCTGCAGACACCGCCGGCGCCGGCCGCGCCCGTCAAGTAACCGCCCTACGTCAAGTAACCGCCCTACACGCTCGGCCGACACGTACAAACCACCAGCAAAAGCACCGGCCTGCGGCACCTATCACTTGTCTTCGGTCGAGGCGGGCCGCGGCGGCCCGACTGCGCGCCGAGAGCTTCTGCTTACGTCCACCATTAGTGCCTCCGACGTCGGAGAGGAGAAAAGAACTGATCACATACATGGGGACCGCTCTCGACGCCAGCGCGCCGAGAGAGAGAGACCCACCTATTTATTGCCGTTGTTTCACATTGTCAGCGAGCTTGGGTCGTAGCGAGAGTCGAGAGGGCGGTTAGCCTAGTGTGGCGGGGTGCGAATTGGCCGGGTTCTGAGGGGCCTGTGTGGGCCCGGGGCCGGACAGAAGCTGCGGCCGGCCGCCGCGAGGGCCGATTCCCGTCGGCAGAGGGAGGGAGGGGAGCTCACATTCCTGCGGGCCTGCGGCCCGGCCCGCCCACCATTTGTGACGTCACTGACCGTTGGCTCAATGATCACTGTACCTACTGTTCCGGAGACGTGACAAAGTCTAGGCGCGCGTTGTTGAGAGTGAGTGGCCTGTACACAGCTGTATATACATACCGTGACCTCCGTTTTAGCGCGTAATGAATGCAGACTTGAGTCGACTGAATGGACTTTCTTCATACACGTCCCTCATCTCGCTGAGACTGGTGTTTTGTTAGCGGTGCTTCAAACAGGAGACGTCCTCCTGGTCAATGCCTGTCAATTACTTGCTGAGCCACTAATCTGACGTCACGTACCTGAGTAGCCGAGGAGTTCGGCCCCTGTTGAATGCCTGTCCCGGCCCCTGTGGAGATAGCTGACCCGGCCCCTGTGGGGGTGGCCTGTCCCGGCCCCTGTGGACTGATGGGCTGACCCCCTGTGGACTGATGGGCTGACCCGGGCGGCACGGTACGTGTTTCGCGTCGCTGCCGAGACGTCCAACTTATTGGCTGCGTTTTTTGGTGTTCTTTTCCGTGTAAGAACGTATGTATGTGTATATTACTTCAATAAGATCAGTCGTAAAATCCAAATGTTTGAGGGTGATTACGCTAGTCGTTGGTTCCTGTTGGACGGAGAAGGTGAAACAGAGAAAGTGACGCCCCTGCTTCCTAGGCAGGGGCGGCGACACATCCGGGCATTTGCCACGCCGAGTAGTGGCATCAGAGAATTGACATCTTATCGTCGTTTCGGCGCCCGTAATCATCGGAGGTTAAACTTTGCGCACATAAAACTTAGCAAAAATGGATCTGATTACAGTTTTTGCGGCGGTATCCGATAGAACACACGATTTGTATCAGACACAGATTCTACGTTTTGCAATCGACCGGTAAACAAGAAAGGAAGCGCGATATAAGCTTGAGGCACGCGCGCACTCATGTTGTGTACGGCGGCCGGCCGGCCGCGTCCCCCGGTTTCTACAGTCACTCGCAGCGACTCTGGGGTCGCTGCAACTAAATTGGTGTTGTCACCACTTTTCCGGCCGAACTGGTTTAAATCAGGATAACGAAACGCGTGCCAATTTAGATCACATTCGGCAACGCATTCGCGGACTATTTGGATTGGCTTCAAAATCGGTACACAAATAGATCAGAGGCGCAAAGGGGGAGGGGGGTCAAAGGGTCAGCTGACCTCCCCGAAATTTCTGAGGAGGCCCGCATAAAAATGAACCGTATTGTGGCCCATACTTGGCAGGGATCCGGTCTTAGTAAGGCCTGATCGAGGCAGAGACCCCGTGCTGGCAAAAGCGTGATATTGGACCCGGTCACAACAGGGCCCGGTCCTTGCATATACCTTATACGAGCCCTTTCTGGTAGGGGCTCAGTCTTGGTCAGGTCTGATCGAGGCAGGGGCCCGGTACTGGAAAAGGCGTAATATGGGGCCCGGTCAGGACGAGTGCCTGTAGGCAAGGGCCCGGTGCTTGCAAAAGCGTGATATGGGGTCCGGCCCGGTCAGGACGAGGGCCCAGTCCTTGCCAATTATTGATGCGGGCCCGTTTTCGGTAGAGGCCCGGTCTTGGTCAGGCCCGATCAAGGCAGGGGCCCGGTGCTGGCAGAGGCGTGGCCAAGGCTTTATAAACCAGGTAGAACACTCCGGCCGAAAAAGTAGTGAGATGTTAACAACACTAATTTAGTTGCCGCGACCCCGGAGTCGCTGTGACGTGAAGCCGGGGGACGCGGCCGGCCGGCCGCCGTACACACTACATAACATTATTATGCGGGCCGACCGCCCCACTCCCGGGGAAGGACAGGCCCTTCCCCGCAGGGTGAACTGCGAGGAGGGCCGACGGCCACCACTCCCGGGGGACGACTCGAGGGCCGTCACTTGCCCGGTGGCCAGCGGCCACCAGACCCGGGTAAACGTGGGCGTGACAGAGGATTTAGGACCGGCAGTCGGGAGGATTAAAAGGTGGATGGAAATATATCAACTTTAGTCTTTATCTCTTGTATATATTCAAACTCAGTATTGAACATAAGGTTACAATGATATATCTTGCTAATCGCTATGCTGTTCATACAAGTATGTATATACTTCGTCGTATAAATATTATTTTAACTGAAATTGATAGCTGATTAATGACAGGTCACTATGACTATTTACTATTTGACCTTGCGCGAATGAACATGCTCTATTGTTCCATTTTCACTTTTTATCTTGTGACTTTTTACCCCAGAATCGCGGATCTCATCATCATAGGTATCGCAAGCGGCAAGCCGCTCTGCCAGTGGAGCGGGAGTGACAGAGACGTAGGTTCGATCTTAGCTCACCAGATGGCAGTATATGTATTGCCAGTTCGGCTGGCCACCACGCCGGCCGCCGGCCGCGACCATGGTCACTGTATAACTCCTTGTCTGCATCGATCAGCTAGTGCTACTGCTGGATCCTCAAACAACCTTCGACAACACTGGTTGGGTACACTGTCACAAACAGATGAACTGCACTTTCACAAAAAGATGAACTATCATCGATCTACACGGGCGTCCCTTCCCAGTACCAGTACCGGGCTGCATCTGTGGACGATTTCAGCCCAACGTTCATACCAAACAAAAGCGAGACTTCATTATACGTGTATTAAACTCTAGCATCGTCTTTCGATATCTTTGAAGTTATCACATTTCAAAACAGTTGATCGCCTCTGTTTGACAAGTGCTGGGGCGGTCGGATGGCTGGCGTGACATCACGCGTCACGTGCTCACGATATCCATCACCGTAACAGCGCCGCCGTGGCCCATCCCAGCCGCTCAGCGGACGATGCAACGATGAGCCAGGACGCTGAACCCTGCAGTAGGACGGGCCGCCTCACAATATATCGCCACATCATCCCCAGCTCACCCAGTGCATATATCGCATATATATGATAAGACGTAACTCGTCCAGTGTTTCCCGTATCACTCCCTGGACGGAGAAACCCTCACAGTTTGTCCCTCCGTTCACCGAAACCCTCACAGTTTGTCCCTCCGTTCACTGAAACCCTCACAGTTTGTCCCTCCGTTCACTGAAACCCTCACAGTTTGTCCCTCCGCTCACCGAAACCCTCACAGTTTGTCCCTTCGTTCATGGAAACCCTCACAGTTTGTCCCTCCGTTCACCGAAACCCTCACAGTTTGTCGCCTGCCGGTCCTTCCCGAAACCCTCAGCAGTTTGTCCCTTCGTTCCATGGAAACCCTCACAGTTTGTCCTTCGTTCATTGGAAACCTCATACCACCACGTTTGTCCGCTCGTTTCACTGAAACCCTCCTAGTTTGTCCCTCCGTTCAACCGAAACTCTCACAGTTTTTGTCCCTCCGTTTCACCGAACCCTCACAGTTGTCCCTCCGTTCACCGAAACCCTCACAGTTTGTCCCTCCGTTCACCGAAACCCTCACAGTTTGTCCCTCCGTTCATGGAAACCCTCATGCAGTTTATCCTTCCGTTCATGGAAACCCTCATGCAGTTTGTCCTGAAAGCTTGCCTCCCTTCACTAACCAATCTCAGTGGGTAAAATAGTAGCCAAAAGATGCATATTGCATACCCTAAACAAAGATAACAAAGGTGGCTTCAGTAGCAGATCAAACGTTCGTACACAAACTATAATAATTGTTTCGACATACATATAGGAACTGTAAGCCAGCAAAGTTGAGAAATATTACATTTCACAACAAAATAATGCATGGCATACATATACACCAAAACATATCATTCGTTGCCAAAATACATCTGCCTCAGCTCAACACATACTTCTTACTTAAATGCAGGGCGTTTTCTTTGGGGGGTCACTGCACGATGGGCGCCGAAGCGCTCTTATGCACCTTCGGTTCATGAAATGAGCCTCGCATTCAGCGAGGAGCACCAAAAAGGTCGGCGAAGGCGTCCTTCGCTGAATATGAGGCGGGGGGCTCTGGTCTCACAGACGACTCCTCTTGAGCTATTAGGGAGGGCGCCGTCACGGAGATGTATCGGAGGGCGTCTTCGGAGGTATGTGGGAGGGTATCTTCTAGTGATGTCATTAAACAAAATCATGACCAAGCGATACCGAATCAGAGGCATTTCGGTTGACCAAATACCGACTGATTTGGGTTGAAGCCAAAAATGTCCAAGATTTGACCGATTTTTAAATTATATATACTTATTTATACACACTGGTAAAAATAGCTTTGTTTACATCAAAATTCATAAAACACAGATGTACTACAGTTTCCAAACAGACAGTATAATTGTGAAAAAGGAACCAAATAGATTTGCAAAGCAAAGAAGTGGATGCCGCAAGTCAGACCAAAGGCATTCACATTAATTGATTGAATTTCGAGCAAATTGTGCATCAATTTGCTGGATAGGAATAAGAAAGCGCAAAAATTTGACGACAAAGTGAAATATTTAAGATTAGGCGGACCAAAAAGTGTCAAAACAAAAATATGAGCCTGACCGACCGATTACCAAATTTGTCACGCATTTCTTTCGGTTGCCCAAATTTTGGTAACCGATTGACACCAATAAATAGTACCTTCAGAGGTGTATCGGAGGGCGCCTTTGGAGGCGGGTGGGAGGGCTCATTCATACATGTATCGGAGGGCGCTTTTAAAGTAATGTGGGATGGGACCTTCAGATGTGTATCGAGGGGCGTTCATAGAGATGCGTGGCAGGACGATTTCAAAGTTGTATCGGATTTCGGAGGTCACCTTTGGAGCTATGTAGGATGGCGCCTTCAGAGGTGCATCGGAGGGCACCATTGGAGGTATGTGGTAGCCAGGAGGGCGTCCTCGGAAAGGCATCAGAGCCTACCCTTCCCCCCGCTCAACAACACCGTTCGCTGACGGCGCCCTCATTTGCGTGTTTGGCGCCCCTTGAGGGGTTGGTCCCCCCACTTGGTGGATTTATAAATACGCCACTGCTTATAGGTACTATGTAGCCTCCTTGGCGCTCAATAAGCACACGAACGAGGTCATGCAATAGCACGGGCGGGCGAGTTGCGGGCTGCTGGCGGAGGGCGGTGAGCGGAGGGCGGAGGGCGGTGGGCGGTGGGCGGTGGGTGGTGGACGGTGGGCGGTGGGCGGTGGGCGGTGGGCGGTGGGCGGTGAGTCAGGACACAGTCTAACACAGACAGGCACTAAGGCCGTGTTCTGACCGTGCACATTCCCTGCGGCAATCCCTGGAACCCGCAGCAGGCATTTGGACTGGACTACTCTACCGCAGCTCGGCAATGTACTTATACATCGATATTTCTGTTAACTCTTTGCTTCGGGAATCGGTAGAAAATAATTGCTTACCGGCTCCCTGGAATTCCCGTGGGAATCGACGGTTAGAACACGCCCTAAGCCTCAGCACACCCCATACATCACACAGCGCACCCCATACAGCACACAGCGCACCCCATACAGCACACAGCGCACCCCATACAACACACAGCGCACATCAGACAGCACACAGCGCACCCCATACAGCACACAGCGCACCCCATACAGCACACAGCGCACCCCATACAGCACACAGCACACCCCATACAGCACACAGCGCACCCCATACAAGACACAGCGCATCCCATACAGCACACAGCGCACCCCATACAGCACACAGCGCACCCCATACAGCACACAGCACACCCCATACAACACACATCGCACCCCATACATCACACAGCGCACCCCATACAGCACACAGCGCACCCCATACAGCACACAGCGCACCTCATACGGCACACAGCGCACCCCGTACAGCACACAGTGCACATCAGACAGTCCACAGCACACAACAATCACACACAGCACACAACAGACCGCAGGGGTCATAGGAGGAGCAGGGGACAATGTGTCATGGCCTCCCCCTTCTTTTGCTTAGGTAAATATAACATCTTCTCATATGACAAGAATTTGAGTGAACAAAATGTAGTTACATCAAGACGAGAAGAGGTTTAATCTACAAAGAAATGTTACATGGGGATTGGGCTTCTTCCGAATTCTAAGACCAAAGTATCGACTGTGCCCCCCCCACGATTTGTCATGACGATCTTAAGTCCCTGGCAGACGGTGCCCCTCACCCACCACACAGTGCATAACCTGTGTGTGACTGCCTACTAACCTGTGTGTGACTACCTCCTGTTTGACTAGGCAGCACACACAATGACGTCTTATCACTGAACTGTACCAGATCAACGGAATGACAACAATGAACCGTGCGGCTCACCTGGGAGCAGCTTCACGTGTACTGATCAACTCAGTGTGTGTGTGTGATCGTAGGGTGGGCTGTTTGACTGGCATCTATGTGACGTTCAGCGTGAGTGCGACTTACATTTACTGATGCATTATTATGCTGTATACGGTTTATCGTTACATATCACTTACAGAGGTCTTCTCACGAACTATGGAAATCCCTAGAAATACCTATCGGTCTCTCGCGCCCCTGCACAGCCACACACACATTCTCCAAACAATCACAAGCGCGCGCGTAAGACTAGATATCAATATGCCCACATCTAAAGCCCGTCGCACCCTGTTATAGTGGCTGACAGCAGCAGAGCGGCGCCGCCGGCCGCAGCAGGCAGCACACTGCAGTCCTGTCGGTGGCGGCCCGCAGCCCGGCCGTATCAGGAGACAGGGCTGCGGCGGTCACCACTGGAGTCTCTGGCGGCAGCCTCTGCCCCGCTGCCCCCCTGCACTCTGTCCTCGGTCCTCGCCCCGGCCTCGACTGGCCGCCGCAGCGAGGCGCACATGTGGTGGTCGCGGGGGTCGCCCCAGCCGCCGTTGCCCTTGATGAGCTTGAGCCGGCGGTTGATGTTGAGGTAGGCTGTGATGTGCGCCGGGAACAGGTACCGGCTGGCCGACAGGAGCGTGGCTGAGACGCGCTTCAGCAGCGAGAACTTGTCGCAGTTCTTACCGCGGTGGTGGACGCCGCTGCGAACATGGCGATTGCCGAGAGGGAGTTAGATGGTGACATGCGGAAAACCGATATAGAGAGCGCTCAGTGGACCAGAGCCAGAAGTAAGGTCACAAAGTACTGGCAGTACAGGGGCATAGATTGTCCACAAAACTGGTCAGTTACAGGGGCTATAGATGACACAAAGACTGGTTCAGTTACAGGCTATAGAGGATCACAAAGACTGGTCAGTTATCAGGGGCTATTAGATGACACAAAGTACTGGTCAGTTACAGGCTATAGGATGACACAAAGACTTGGTCCAGTTTACCAGGGGCTATACGATTGCACAAAAGACCGGTCATACAGCGCTATAGATGGAGCACAAAACGGTCATTACAGGGGCTATAAGATGGGCACAAATACGGTCATTAAGGCTATAGATTGGGCACAAAAACTGGTCAGTACAAGGCTATAGATGGCACAAAGACTGGTCAGTTTACAGGGTATAGATGACACAAGACAGGTCCATTACAGGGCTATAGAGGCACAAAGACTGTCAGTTACAGCGGCTATAGATTGGCACAAAGACTGGTCATTACAGGGCTAAGAGGACACAAAGAACTGGTCAGTTACAGGGTCTAATAGATGACACAAGACTGGTCAGTTACAGGCTATAGGATTGCCAATAGACTGGTCATTACAGCGCTATAGATGGCACAACAGACGGTCAGTTACAGCGGCTATAGATGGGCACAGAGACTGGTCAGTTACAGCGGCTATAGATGGGCACAAAGACTGGTCAGTTACAGCGGCTAATATTGGCACAAAGACTGGTCATGTTACAGGCTATAGATTTGGCACGAGACTGGTCAAGTTAACAGGGCTAAGTGGGCACAAAGACCGTCCCGAGTACAGGTAAGATGGCACAAAAGTACTGGCAGTTCTTAAGCGGCTATCGACTGTGCACAAAATGGTCAGTCACGGGGCTTAGATGGCAACAGAAGACTGGTCAGTTACAGGGCATTAATGGCCACAAAAGCTGGTCAGTTACATAACGGCTATAGATGGCAAAAGACTGGTCTTCCAGCGGCTATAGATTGGCACAAAGACGGTCAGTTACAGGGGCTATAATTGGGCACAGAGACCGGTCAATACAGGCTATAGATTGCAGCAATAAGACTTCGGTCAGTTTAGCAAGGCTTAATAGATGGCCAAAACATGACTGGTCATTTTTACAAGGGCTATAGATGGGCACAACACAACGAGCCACCAAGCTGGGGTCACCATGAGGGGTCACCAAGCTGGGGGGGGGGGTCACTGAGCTCGGGTCACCGAGCGGGTTGAACAGTTGCGACTTGTTTAACATGTTACTGTTACTACATGTACCATTAGCATGCTAGTGTATCCAACACAGCACGCAGGCCATACGGTAAGTACAACACGCAGTGTTCCGAGACTAATCGCATCGATTTAACTATCAGTTGTACGCATGTAATGGCTGCTCTGTGTGAACAGATGCAGTGTGTTACTGTGGGCGTAGCCCAGTTTATGTGTCGGTAGTTGGAAGGTTCGAGGGCCTGGTTCGCTGCCAGCAGTAGGTAATGCCAGAGTAATGTGACCGCCCCCGTACTATGTATGTGTATTGTGCTGTGTGCAGCTACATTAGTGCACCTGTCAGCTCTGGAATGTCCGTACAGTTAGCGACGTATTCGTGTACGAATTCAGCGACGAGTTCCGATTTGGCTCAAAATCAGTATGTAGGCCTGAAAACAAAGTACGAATAGTGCTTTAACATGAACTAAACATGCACCCATTGTATGCCGTTCATGACGGTGAATGCAGGACGTTGGGAACATTGCAAGGCAGCGCATGTTGTCGCGTTTAAGCGTGCTGTGGAGTTGTGCGGCCAGGCACGGTTCGATTCCCTCTGGTGGCACTGTTTGGCCTGGAGGCACAGCAGCGGTTCCAGGGGAGGCCAGGAGTGCCCAATCGGCAAACATGGCTCGCAGGGTAAGTGGAGACCCCTCTACCCCGCCCCCTGCTGACGGGGGACCCATGGCCTTTTCTAAGGAATTTTCACTGGAGGGGGATTCCCACTGACGGATCTAGACTTCTAGTTTGGAGATAAAAGTTGTGCTCAATGTTGTCAGCGGAAAGTCGTTGACCGGGGGGGGGGGGGGGGAGGTCGTCGGGCTCTCCAGATTTTTTAGGGACATCTTTTGAAAATTCAATAATCTTTTTATCCGCGATTAAGCCGGACGACCCTATTTGTATTTGAGCATATTTATTGTGTCGGAAAAACAAACTCGATATTCCGTAGCATATACCTACTCGCTATTCCGTAGGTGTGGGTCAGCTGAAAGACGAACTAATGGTCTCTGATTGTTGTGCATGCATTTGAGTCTTTGAATCATTTTTAATATTAATTTCCATGTTACAGTAGGTACTTAAGTCATTTAGCGCCGCGAAGCGGCGCGAAATTTTTACGAGTTTGTCTGATAAAACCCAGAAATATAGAAGTTGCGGGGGATTTTTGCCTTGTAGAGGAAAAGAGGCTAAAAATACTGCTCATTCAATTCAGCGTTGCGACGTACCGAAGACGATGACGATGGCTTCGATATGACGATGGCCACCGATGTGACATCACGAAGCGGCGTGAAAATGTTAATTTTAGGTCGTAGAAAACGGCATTTTCTTATTGGAACCAGACCGTGATTGGAGCTAAGTCTTAGGTAATCTTAATGCGTCGCATAATGTATGGTGCGGAACTCTACTACAAATGTTGTGCGTTTAAAAGAGCGGTAAAAAAGTGTTAAAGAGAAATGGTTTGCCCAATGATATAGGAAAGTAGCAGCATAACACATAAATGCGCTAAGAAACGGCACAATTTTTATCCGTGTAAAATATAAATTGTAGTTAAATTGCGCCACGGAGAGGCGTATAAGTTTTAAGTTTTATTTCCTGCACAACTGCATTCCTACTGTTCAAAAGTACAGGGTCCCTTCCGATCGTCTAGGGGCCCTTCCGACCTTTTCAACGCCCTTGCGACCTGTTCAAGAACTCATCTGGGATCCGCGAAAAGACATGATGCGGAGTGGGTGATATATCATATAGATTAAATATAAAGCGGACTACGCCACACAAATATTAAAATTGAGCTTTCGGGTATATTGTAACACCCTTCGTGGGCGATCGAAACTTTTATTTATGGTACCCAGGCAGTCATTATTATACATGAATCGCTTATTTACCGATATTACCGATCGCTTTTCTTGTGAGGCTTTATCGTTTGGAGGGGGAGGGGGGGAACAGGCCACTTTATGCCCTGGATCAGCCAATGGGGTCGGGTCGTCAACGCGAAGAAACGTTGAGAAAACGCATTTGTTAACCGTCGACTGCAGGTGAATTTTTGCGTCCACTGTGGGGATTTCAATCCACTGCGGGTGACAAAATCAGTTAACATGTTAAAAAGGTCCCTCTACCCGGCCCCCTGTCGATCGGCGTCCCTCTGCCCCGCCCCCGTATCGTAACGCACCATTCTCCGACGTGGAAGACGCGTGGCGCCTTGATGAGCATGGCGTGCAGCTTCTGGCCGATGCAGCCCGTCTGTGAGATGTACTGCAGACTCCAGTCCCAGTTATAGTCGTCAAACGAGCAGAACATGGCCGTGCACGAGCGCAGCGCGCGCCACGTCGTCCGGTTAAACGCCATGCCCATGTTGTGCTTGGAGCCGTACCACTGAGTCAGCTCCACCTGGCAGGTCAGCAGGTCACAGGGGTCAGGTCAGCTGGGGTCACAGAGGTCAGGTCAGCTGGGGTCGCAGAGGTCAGAAGGTCACACGGGTCAGGTTAGCTGGGGTCGCAGAGGTCAGAAGGTCACAAGGGTCAGATAAGCTGGGGTTGCAGAGGTCAGAAGGTCACACGGGTCAGGTTAGCTGGGGTCGCAGAGGTCAGAAGGTCACAAGGGTCAGGTTAGATGGGGTCGCAGAGGTCAGAAGGTCACAAGGGTCAGGTTAGCTGGGGGTCGCAGAGGTCAGAAGGTCACAAGGGTCAGGTCAGATGGGGTCGCAGAGGTCAGAAGGTCACAAGGTCAGGTCAGATGGGTTGTTAAGGTCACACGGGTCAGGCTGCCGCGCCCCTCCCCACCCAAAACAAGTACGCGAGTGTTTTGAAGCAGTTGAAGG
>VOPJ01001195.1:0-12098 GCA_014673585.1 Semibalanus balanoides
CCGCATTCCACGACACTACCCGTCGTGTGGCTTCGTCCTGTCCGGTTCCGACGGTACCTCCTGTGTCTTAGCTCTCCGAATGTCCGCTCCCCATCTCCCACCCCCGGCGGCGGAGCCCCTCCGTCGGCGTTCACGGAGGGGGGCGCGGTGGGCCGACTACTCATTTAGCGGGCCAGGGGCCAGCGCTGCGCGCGCCGGCACCCAGGGCCCGCCTGCAGGCATCCACTGGTCCGATGGAGATGAAGATGTATCGAGTTGGGGCTTAGGCTGTAGAGATGATGAGGTCTCGAAGCAGCAGCGGCGACGGCCGGGGAGCTGCCGCCAGGCACCCCACTGAGAGGGCACAGTGGACCCCGTTTTGCTTGACCTCCGCCGTTTGTCCCACCCCGCGGGCCCGAGGCCCGGCCGAAGGACGGGCCCGAGGGCCACGCCTTCCCACCACGTGAAGGCGGGGTTCCACCAGAAGCTCTTGCGGGCCGTCACACCAGCAGTGAGCGCATGTGGGCGGAAACCACACAAGACGGAGGTGCAGCATCAGAGCTGCTCACGCTGCGGGAGGCGACACAGTCGTGACAGGTGTCGTCATGCAACTACAAGCTGCTTCAAATGCGGTAAGGTCGGACATCTTGCTAGGGTGTGTCGTGACCTGAAAACATGTGAAAAAGTGTCTCACAAGTCATCGTTTAACCAGAGACGTGATAGATATGCCAGGTACGTTGATGGTGCAGAGAAACAGGAGAAACTGTCGGAACATTCAGACTCTAATTTTGAGCAAATCCAGACTGTGATTCACTCAGTCAGTAACAAAAGGAAACCTGTCACTGTGGCTGTACATTGAAGGTGTGGGTGTTGAGATGGAACTTGACACGGGCTCCTCTTGCTCCATCATCAATGAGCGCACTTACCAGCAGCTGAAGTCGGCTGTGAAGCTCAACGTGTCCAAGTCGGTCCTCAGGGGCTACACCGGCCACAAGATCCCAGTGCTGGGCGAAGCTGTGGTGGACGTTCGGTACGGCTCCGTGAGTGGTGGCTTCCGGTCATCGTCACAAAGGGAAGTGGTCCCAACCTCCTGGGAAGAGACTGGCTCGACCATATACAGCTGGACTGGAAGAGCGTCTTTTCGGTGAGTACTGGACACACGCCGATCACTGAAAGGTTCAAGACTCGGTACCCTCGAGTCTTTGAACCCGGTCTAGGTGAGCTGAAAAATGTTCAAGTAAAACTTGATATCGACCGTACTGTTTATCCGAAGTTCTTCAAACCAAAGGCCCCTTCCCGTTTGCTCTCAAGGAGAATGTTGAAAAAAAAGCTCAAAGGAGAATAGAATGGGTGGTGTTGGACAGGGTGGCACATTCAGAATGGGGGGCACCCATTGTACCGGTACTGAAATCTGATGGTAGCGTGAGGATTTGTGGGAATTTCAAACTCACCGCAAACAGGGCTGTCCGTGTAGACAAGTATCCGCTGCCACGGATCGAGGAGATCTTCAGTCGCCTGTCAGGCGGGAAAGTCTTCTCGAAGCTCGATCTCAGTCAGGCGTATCAGCAGGTAGTAGTTGATGATTCATGTCGGGACGTGCTCACCATCAACACACACCTGGGCCTCCACGCGCTTACCGCAGACTGGCTTTCGGTGTGAACTCTGCTGTATCACTATTCCAGAGGGAGATGGAAAAACTTCTTGGAGACATGCCTGGTGTATGTGTATATCTTGATGACGTGCTGATTGCTGGAATCTCGGAGGATGACTGTGCCAATCGAACCTCACAGGTGCTTCAAAGGTTCCAGGACGAGGCCTGAGAGTCTCTGAAGAAGAAATGCAAGTTCTGCGTCGACAAGGTCGAATATCTGGGACACCTGATCAATTCGTCGGGTTGCCACCCGTCCGAAAATAAGGTGAGGGCCATACATGAGGCACCAGTCCCTTCGAATGTTGCAGAGCTGAAAGGCTTCCTCGGCATTCTGAACTACTATTCCCGATTCTTGCGAGACCGATCAGATGTTCTGAGACCTCTTCATGATCTCCTCCGCAAGGACACACCCTGGGGGTGGGGACATTCAGAAGAGTTGGCCTTTAAGGCTGCCAAAGGACTGATCACATCTGACAAGTTCTAGATTCACTCTGACTTGAACTTGCCTGTGGTTTGACATTGTGATTGCGTCGTCGTATGGTTATTCGGGGCCGTTTTTCTCTCTCATAATATGAAAATGGTCAAGGAGAGACCTGTTGGTTTTCCACTCATAGAGCTTGAGCAAAAGTGAGCAGAAGATGAGCCAGATTGAACGTGAAAAGCCTTGCACTGGTCTTTGGTGTTACAAAGTTTCACCAGTACCTGTTCGGTAACACAAAGTTCATCCTTGTCACCGATCACAAGCCGCTGCTCAAACTGTTCGGGGAAAATGAGGGCATTCCCATGATAGCTTCCGCCAGAATAGCTCGCTGGGCTTTACGGCTATCCGCATATCACTACAAGATCGAGTATAGGTCGACATCGAGCATCGGTCACGCAGACGGTCTCAGTCGCCTTCCGCTGCCTGTTGCCGGCGACCGCCTCCACGAACCATCTGAGAGTGTTTGTCTGTTGCAGAGCGTGGAGGAGGAGCTGTCGCTGGACGCCAGAAGGATCGCTCGACTGATCAGCCGTGACGCTCTCATCAGCAGGGTACTGACCGCCGTCCAGTTCGGGGAGTGGCCGGAGGACGACAGCCTGCAGCCCTACCGAATCCGAAGGGATGAGTTGTACGTCATCAGGGGAGTTCTGCTGTGGGGCAACAGGGTGGTTGTTCCACCTAAAGCACAGGGTTATGTTCTGCAGGAGCTTCACGTTGGTCACCCCGGTGTAAGCAGTATGAAGTCGGCGGCACGTTCATGTGTGTGGTGGCCGCGTATTGATGACGCCATCGAGTCCTTCGTTCGTGCATGTTCCGCCTGTCAACAACAGCGAGCGATGCCTGCCAAGATTGATCTGCACCAGTGGTCTTGGCCCAGAAAACCTTGGTCTCGTGTTCACCTTGATTATGCAGGTCCTGTGGAAGGAGGAAAGTATCTACTTGTCGTAGTGGACGCCATGACGAAGTGGGTAGAAGTGGAGATAACCTCGTCTCAAACCTCATCTATCACTGTTGACAGGTTCAGGGCACTCTGCACCAGGTTTGGACTGCCAGATACCGTCGTGACGGACAACGGGCCGGCGGTTCATAGGCGAAGACTTCCAAAGGTTCACAAGAGGAACGGAATTCAGACGCGTCACAACCGGCGCCCTATCACCCGGCGAATACGGTCTCGGCAGAGAGGTACGTGCGGGAAGTGAAATTGTGCTATAAAGAAAACTATCAACTGACTTTGTACATTTTGAGGGGTCGCCAACTGGGCTAATAAACAGCATACCACCCCAAGCTGCACCAACTGGGGTATCTCCGGGCGGTCCCTGATGTTTGGCCGCGAACTGAAGACTAATTGCAAGTTGTTGCATCCTGACGTTGCAGGACAGGTGGAGAGTCGCTGGACTCGCAAAAAATGAGCTAGGACTGCTCTAGTCGTCCTTAAACACGTTCTCGTCTCCGACAGGGTGTTCGCCAGAAGCTACGGTCCTGGCCCAGCCTGGCGAACAGGCACGGTGGTGGACCTCGTTGGTGACGCCATGGCCAGCGTGCGGCTGGATGACGGGCGCGTGTGGCGGCGACACCTCGATCAACTGCGTCCAGCCGCTGATCTGCCGTCAAGCGACGAGTGCGTCGCAGGCTCGCCTCCGGACCGCGGCACAGTGCTGCCACCTGAGCCGCAGCCGCTGGTTGTGGAGCAGCCGGCGCCCGGATCCTTGCCGTCTGGTTCATCGGTAGCTGGTGCTGATCCGGTTGCTGGAGTGTCTGAGGCTCCGACTGTGAACTCAGAAACTGTGGTGCCGCCTCTGTGACTGCGGAAGCTGACGAGACTCCTGTATCTCTGCGGCGCTCTGCGCGAGTCAGAAATCAAAACTGACTTCTTCCGTGTTTATCTGCTGTGATCTCAAATGTTATGCTGTGTTCCTAAAATTTTTTTGTTTTTTTGTTGAGTTTCAGTGTTCTTACTGTTAAAAAGGGAAGAGCGAATGTGGTAGGTTTTACATGTTTGCATCTCTGTAACATGTTTTTGCATCTCGCTGACGGCCGGATCAGCTGGACCGGCCGGGTCAGGTGCGTCCCGGGCGCAGTGTAGTGCGACCGGTCAGACCGGTTGGCGACCGGCCTGCGAGCCGGGGAGGGCCAGTCACCTACGTGCCAGCCTCGAATACAGACGCCTGTGAAATGCCTCTTTAACTACAACAAATATCTTTCGGAAGTCATTCTCCTTTAATGGAGCTCTTCCTCTTCCACTCTTCTCTAAAACTTGATTAGGGCGAGCGAGACCTGGCGCTTTGGTGGGAGGCTGAGCGAAAAGAATATCTACTACTCGTAGAGTTGGCAAGCGGTGCCAAGACTTCTTTGCCACTTTTGCAAAAAATGCTGGATTGTAATTTCTCCATGATTATGTACAATATGAATAAAATCTTACAAATCTCTCTAAGCCACACCACATTTCCTTCAAAACAATATTAATAATACGAATAGATGTTATAACATGTATGTTTTTCCCAAATGAGTCCCTCAAATGATTTACGCATAGGCTACTGATCTGAGCCGGCAGTCTTCCATTCGCTCCTGTAGATAGGAACGGCGTTTTGGCAGCCTCTGCTCTGTGAATGAATTTAGGTCATGGTTGCCTGTTGTGGTAACTTAGTTCGATCTTTTGAATGGATGGATTTCCTTGGTCAAAGCCAGCGCAAATCAAAACTTGTTGCGCACGCCCCGGTCTTACTATCTGGATCGCCGAATGTCTGGTAGCCGTCACAATTTAGAAGCGAGAGGTTAAACATGCTCGAGATTAGCTGGACACCGTCTACCCCACCCTCTGACGTCACCTGACCCTTGAAGACGACCGCTGCCACCGGCAAGCCATTTCAGCCCAGGGCAAATAGCGAGCATCAAAGCGACTCGAACCCAGGGCTGGGACACCGAGAAAGGTCTGAAGCCGAGTGCTCTCCCGACTGAGGTGCACTGAGGTGCACTGAGGTGCAGGGGATTAACGAGTGAAGGACTAGGAAGCATTCAGACTTTGTGCTTGATTCCAGTGGTGAAATCAAATTCATATTGCTGGAATCGATTCTGTTTGAAATGGAATCGGAGAGTCAGAATCAGGGAAATCGGAATCGGAAATTCGATTCTTTTGACATCTGTGTGGAATCTGATCAGGTGGAGTCCGATTATTTTATAGAATGAAATAATCAGAATAGAAATAAATGTCTATTTCAAGTGATTCCGTTTTATTTTCGTAAAAATCACCCTTGACTTTAAGTTTAAAGCTTGTCTGAGGATTTTTTTGTGTGAGCATCCATAGTTAAAGCATTGCAAAGTCATGACTTTTTGCCTGATGTGGGTCAATAGAAATGTCCAGTAATTCTAACCAATTTAAGGTTGAGGCATACCTAAAACGAATCTTCGCTTTATGTCAATTATATGTTTATTATAAACGAACACACATTTCATAATATTATCCTATCTTGTCAAGCAGACATGTGCCTAGATCTGGGATCCCGCTGATATCTGGATCTCTGTGTCCTGTGTCCCGGGATCCATATGGGACACCAGATCCAGGTACGCGCAATAATATCAGGGATCCACAAATTTCCCAGATTCTGATATATTTTTTGTCGATGGAATCCACTTGGATCCTAGATCCAAACCTCGGGATCCAGAGACGCTGGTAGATACCTAATTCTTGGCTAATTCTAGCATATGAGGAACTTAGTTACTTTATCTTTGTTTGCTAGCAGATACAACTTGCAAGGCAATTTGCCGGTACCTTCAAATTATATACATGTAGTACATACCAGGGGGGTGTACATCTGCATAGCCGCAATGGTTCCGACTACAAATTTTGCATATCCAAATCCTTGCATCTGGTGTCTCAAGATATGAGGCTCGTTCAAATATGAGATCAACTGAGATCCCAGATCCATAAACATTTTACGCCGAGGGATCTAGGAGGATTCCAGATCGTCATGCATTTTACGCAGGGGTATCCGCTGAGATCCAAGATCTTCATGCATTTTACACCGAGTGATCCACTTGGATCCCAGATCCAGCTTCGGTATCGAGGCACAAGTCTGCCTTCGAAGACATTGACTTCCCTGTGTAGACTGTAGATAATAGATATCGTATTGCAAAATCAACAGATTGCAATATGTCCATGCATTATGAGTATAGGTAGGTATATGTATAAATATTAAGTTTTCAGCCTTTGTTTGACCGCGATTTTTTAACCTGTCACGATTTTGCAGCGAAGGCCAGTTATTATCGACATTTATTAGATCATTTGAGGTTTTATGTCAAAATAGTCTTATTGAATATACCAGTATGCCGAATAAATTGTATATGGCTCTTCGTGTCATTTCAGTCATTGTAAGTACAACAACTTAGATGTAATTGGACATTTTTATGCAGAGTGCAATCAAATTGGAATAAATGGAAACGGATTCAGAATCAAGCCTTTTATGTGTTCTGGAATCTGACTCGGAATCGATTTCTCTAGTACAAATATCTATCAGAATCGGAATCAGGAATCAGACCCATCTGGCTTGGCATGGAGTTGTAGTCGACTCCCACTGCAAGCGGAATGAAGCACAAGTCTGGAAGCATGCCTGTCAGATATCATGATGTGCCTCAATACCTCCTCATAACGGTAGAGCTATATTGTCCGTCCCCGTGACTGGTTCAAGCGCTGCTAATAGAACTGCCGCTTCGCTCAAGCAAACAAAGCCGACTTTAAGAAGATTGAATTAGTGACAATGCAGTGCGTCCACGTCAAATGTGTAGCCATGCTTTCAGACTAATACTGGCGTGTTATGAATCTCCTTTACAGATGTCCATAGACCATTGGTTCATCACTAGGTGAGTCCGAAACTGTCCGAAGATCGATTGTTTTACTTCAACGTTACAGAATAAAGGATGACAGGATAATATGCATATATTTTACCATTGATACAAATGCAAACGCATTCAAATTATCCCGGTATTGAATATAAGCTCAGCACCTTGCTTAATCTGGACAGTGCGTAATCGACCACAAATAACTCTCAAATGAAAACCACTCAAGGTCCACTTGCTGGGCTGAATACAGGAACTCCATGCAATCTCTTCCAAGCTCAAGTAATCACTTCCAAGACTCATGCCAGCTCAGAGCGAACCAGATTCTTTGAACCAGATTGAACCAGATTCAGCTCAGAGCGAATCAAAGCGAACCAGCGAACGAGCCACTCGCAGAGTGGGCATTAACGACAGTCCAGAAATGTCAGGAAGGAAGGAAATATTTGATGGACTTATGCCAGTAACATATTTAACTATTTATTCAAGCAGTCGGAACGGTAAATATATATTTGCCGTACTGACTGCTCGAATAAAATTGAACAAACGATATATCGTTTGCATTTCAACCGTGCTGCTGTTCATTTTCGGTAAAAATTTGACTAAAATTTGACTTTGACTAAATACTGATACATATTTGGCAAGTCACCTTTCTAGGTCATCACTGGATAATTAATAATACAAGTAAAGCTGCAATTTGATCATTGAGGAATTGAGGACAATTTCGAAGCACGTTTGTTTCAGGCGACGCTTCCATGAACGCTCAGCTGCACTACAAGCGTGGAATGTGTTCATATTCCAATATAAATAAAAGTTTAAGGATTTTGAAAAAAGCCAGTGGCAAAATCATTTTCATTTCCGTCTCAGCACATGACGCAGTAAGAATAACCGTTCCAATACGAACATAGCCGCTGGCAGCTCAGGAACGCATAGCAAGCCGGTTGCATGATTTTTAATAATCAAGGTTCTTCTGGCATCAATCGGTTTGGTAATAGCCTGGCTTAGAGACTGGTCAGATCCGGTCAAATTACTTGAGCGGACGATACTCGGTATGTGGCATCTGCTGGATGTCCATCGCTGGCCACGACACTGCGCTGGCAGCCACTGACCAGACAGATCGGCTTACCAAAGTCGGCAGCGGCGGAAAAGCCCATCCATGGCGGCCACATCTGACTAGCCGGGCGGTATCACTGACGACATTCGAGTCGATTTTATGTGAAACTGCACGCCAAGTGACTCTTTAAAAGTTGCTGGTGTTTAAGTCCATCCAATCTTTGGCACATTAGATGGCAGGCGAAGATGTTCTCCTAATGAGCTGAATATGCCGTGCATTAGATCACATTACTGACATGTGCACTGTGTCTGTGCACTGCTATCCTTGGCTTGACAGTCATGACGTGTGCGGAGGCTTATGCAATCAGTTTAAGTATAATTCCACAGAGAAGTTGACTAGGCAATAAATGTTTACCCCTTACATGCTATAGTTCCATAAAAAATGTTTCGGTTCGAGAAGCATCGGAAATAATTTATAGGCATAATATTTGTGATACATGAACATAGATAACAGGAAGACTCCTGTTATCTGCTGTTATCTATATGTCTCCTGTTATCTACGTCCTCCTGTCTCATGTTATCTATGCATTAAACTATCCCCAGCATATGTACTCAAAAATCACCGGAACTAAACGGCGGGCGAACTTAGCTCCGAGGTTAAACGACAGTTCAGCTGCACCCCAGTGATCTACTGGCCGGCGGCTTATTGTCAGGACGGGAGGGACGGAGGACAGTGCAGCTGGACACAACTCTTCCCGGAACCCTGGACCGGGGCACCGACGGGAGCGGTGTTAGCCATGCGGTCGGGAGGGAGGGGGAGGGGCTGCACACAGCGCAGAGCGGTGAATGGCCAGCGTGGCCGCAGTTACGATAGGGACGCCCACGCTGACCATCCTCTGGTGACGTCATCAACTGATACGGAAGGCGGTTTGTAACGGGAGGACAGTCCTGCAATGACCTTTATATAACCAACGGAAGCAAGCCTCTGGGCTCTGGTTGGATGGATTTTGTCAAACGAAACTGATCATTGGAATGCATTTATCAAAGTTTTTTGACGAGCGTGGGCAGAGCCGAAGTATTTCGAAATCGAACTGATTATACTTGTTCAAACCTAACAAAGACAAAGTAACAAAACCATTAAACTTAAACATTTAATAAATATTTTTAAGGCGGCTTCACACCGGACGCGGGCACCGCGTCCACATGCGGACTCCGCGTCCCCACGCGTAAACGTTACAATGCCTATTTTATGTACAAGGTCACTGCGATGACCTGAGGTCACCAGTTTCAGTACGGCTGATGCAATCGTGTGCACTGAATTGATTGGTGCTTACGGCGAGAAAATCGGTCCAGCCGTTGATGAGATTCCATGTTGCTGCCCAAACTGCGGTGTAAAGTTTGTGCCAACATAAAATCTCAGCAACGGCTGGACCGATTTTCTCGCCATAAGCACCAATCAATTCAGTGCACACGATTTCATCAGCCGTACTGAAACTGGTGACCTCAGGTAAACGCAGTGACCTTGTAAATCGAATATGCTTTGCAGCGTTTATGCGTGAAATCGTGTGCACGCGGAGTCCGCATGTGGACGCGTAGTCCGCGTCCGGTGTGAAGGCGACCTTAGTCCAAATGTTGGGAATGGATGGATTTCCGAGGTCGGGCCTCACGCTATGCAAAGCTTGTTGCGCAGGCTCTGACCCCACCACCCGATTGTGCAATTCCGGTAGCCGGCAGAATTTAGAGGTGCGAGTTTTACGTGCCTAACAATAACATACAGCAACATTCGACACGGTCTGTCCCACCCTCTTACGTCAGTCTAACCGTGAACACGACCGCTGCCACCGGCCGCAGGCGATTCCAGGCGGGAGCAAATAGCGAGCTGCGAAGTGACTCGAACCCGGTCTTGCCACACCGGGTAAGGTCAAAAGCCCAACGCTCTCCCGACTGGGGTACAGCCTACAAGGGCGGAGCCATGTTACGTAGCATTCGCTCAAAATCCATATTCAAAGCTTTCATTTCAATCGTAGCATTCTGTGTCTGAAAACAATCCCTACTGAAAACGACGTAAATAGCAGTGAAAACAATTAAAACTAGGTTTCTGTGTATTGTTTACTGTCTGTTCATAAAACTGCGTACGGGAATTCCAAATCACAAGCAAAGTCACTGAAGTTAAAACGCACTAAAAGTACAAAAGAGAAACACCAAAACCCAAGTAAGTGCTAACACGTCAAATACACACATGCATACAACACATGAGTACAGCAATGCCACCAATGCCTGCAGAGGCGGCGTCGCTGCAGTCCACGTCACGCCACCTTATCGCTGCGATGCTGCGACAGACGCTGATCCGTGGCTGATACACTGATAAGGCTGGCGACGTCGCTGGTTGGTCTGCGAGGGGTCCCGCAGGGGAGGAGGAGGGGGAGGGGTGCGTAACGCCAGTACTACAGTAGCGCCTGTCGTGAGAGGGCAGCGTCACCGTCTGTCACCGCCCGTCACCGCCGCCGTCACCGCCCGTCACCGCCCGTCACCGCCGCCGTCACCGCCCGTCACCGCCCGTCACCAATCGTCACCGCCGCCGTCACCACCCGTCACCAATCGTCACCGCCCGTCACGGTAGGTGTGTCGGTCAGTCTGAGACTGGTGCTGAACTGGCATTCTGGAATTGAAATTTGGCTGTGAGCGGGTTGAAGATTAACGATGCATGATTGGTGGGAAGTGACGGACTGCATATAGCATACATTCCTAGTTAATAACTTTAAAGATAAACTAGAAAGCCTAAATTTATAAAGCCCTAAATTTATGTAGCACTAGAAGGCAGACATGTGCTCGGATCCCGAAAATGGATCCCGGGATCTGATCTCTGGGATCTGGATCCCGGCATCCACTTGGATCATAGATCCACCTTCTACAATTTTGCGAATTGGACTTCCACTGGAATTCATAGAGTCTCCGTCTTCTCAACATTGCGTCGACGGATCCGCTCCGGGATCGGCGAGATCGCAAGGGTACATTTTCCACTGCGGATCTACTGGATCCCAGTCCCGTCGTTATTACAGATATGTTATTTTCGAAGACCATTATTTTTTTAAGGAAATTGACATTATTTTCATTCATTTGTAAATGTAACTATAGCATGGGCGTATGCCTAAAGTATATTTTGTAAAGTATACTATAATTATGACATAATTTTTATTATCAGCCGGATCCAGTCGGTCCGAAGATCCGATTGGATCAGATCATTTTCATTGATTATTATGGCGTACCCAATTCCGATGCCAAATTCAATCGAGGGATCCACTGGGATCCAAGATCCACCGTTTTATTTTGTCGTGGGATCCAGTGGGGTCATATAACCAACATTGCGTTTTGTCGAGAGATCCTCTGAGATCATAGATCCTTCTTTCAGATCCAAGCACATGTCTGCTTGAAGGCCATATGTTTAAATAGCCAGATAATTTATATAGACTCTACCGCTACCTCTACTCCTGCCACTACCCCTAACCCTACCTCTAAACCTACCTTTAACCCTACCTCTACCTCTACCTATATATCTACATATACCCTACCCCTAACCCTACCCCTACCACTACCTAACACCGACCCCTACCCAAAACCCATACACATGTCCATACCCATAACCCTATCCCTACATCAACCCCTACACCAACCCCTACACCAAACCCCTACACCAACCCCTACACCAACCCCTACACCAACCCCTACCCCAACCACTACCCCAACCACTACCCCAACCACTACCCCAAACCACTACCCCAACCACTACCCCAACCCTTTACCCCAACCACTACCCCAACCACTACCCCAACCACTACCCCAACCACTACCTCTATCCCTACTCCTACTTCTATATCTACCCATACTCCTACCTTTACCCCTACTCCTACTTCTACCACTACCCCTACATCTACCCCTACATCTACACCCTACCTCTACCCCTACCTCTACCCTACCCATATCCCTACTCCTACCTCTACCCCTACATCTACTTCTATTTTTACTCTTACATCTACCCATACCTCTACCCCTGCCACCTACCTTTACCCTATCCCTACCCCTACCCCTACCCCTACCCCTATTCCCCGC